>JAFLJL010013863.1:0-26959 GCA_018398815.1 Conus ventricosus | reverse complement strand
CCACTGACCCCCAATTGACTTTGTTGGCTGTGTCTGAGTCTTCGATTGACAAAGAGCACAACTGTCACAAAGTCTTGCACATGAAATCATGTTTGGCTGTGTCTGAGTCTTCGATGACAAGAGTCACTGTACAAGTCTTGCACATGAAATATGTTGCTGTGTTGAGTCTTCGATGACAAAGGCACAACTGTCACAAAGTCTTGCACATGAAATCATGTTTGGCTGTGTCTGAGTCTTCAATTGACAAAGAGCAAACTGTCACAAAGTCTTGCACATGAATCATGTTGGCTGTGTCTGAGTCTTCAACAACATCCTGTAATGTTTGAACAATAGCGGGGATTATAGGCCATGACATTATACATGGGTGCTACTGTGACGGTTATGTGCCGGAATGCTGTTTTTTAATGATGGCTGGCACCTTATTATTATGTGTTTTGTGTGCTGTGTTTGACGGGTCATTTTGTGTTCTGTGTGCTGTTTTTGATATGTCATTATGTCATATGTTTGCTATGTTTGGCATGTCATTATGTGTTCTGTGTGCTATGTTTTAGATGCTTTTATGCGTTCTGTATGCTGTGTTCGACACGTCGTTATGTGTCGGGGGTGCAGTTTGACCTATGTTCTGTTTGCTACGTTTGACATGTCATGAGGTGTTCTGTGTGCTATGTTTGATGTGCTATTGAGTGTCCTGTATGTGTTTGACCTGTTACAGTGTTTACTATGTGCTTGTTTGTTTGCATTATCATATTTCTGTGTATTGTGTTTGGCATGTTATGTGTTCTTAGTGCTCTGTTTGACATATTATGACATATTCTGTGTTTGACACGACATTATTTGTTCTGTGTTTATCTTTTCATGTTGTACACTGTATTCAGCAGGTCATGTACTGTGTAGGACATATCATTATGGGTGTGTGTGTATTCTGTGTGCTTTGTTTGACACTTTCACAGATGTACTGTTTATGATGTGTCGCATCTAGATAGAAATATTATATCCATATGTTCAACACAGCATACAAAACAGATGATGATTGATAATAATAATAATAATAATAATAATAATAATAATAAATACTTTTTATAGCGCCTATTCTCGGCTAGAGGCCAAGCTCTAAGCGCTTTACAATCAACACTCGTTTACACAACGGGCTGCCTACCTGGGTAGTGCCGACTGAAGAGCTGCAGCCGGCGCTTCATTCAGTCGTTTCCGTGTCATCCAGTCAGTATCGTTCAATATCGATCACTCATTTTCCTTACTTCCTTCATTCTTCCCATTTCTCACGCAGGGTGCATGCTATGTGTAACGTGTCATCCATACCAACGGCCAAACTGGCCCACTCTTCCGAAAGTTGGTGATGGGATTTTACGTGTGTGCAAGATGTTATGCATGCGTTCACACACGGAACCTCGGTTTATAGTCTCATTCGAAGGACTGTATGGGAAATGGAGTCAGAATCAATGTTAACTCCGAGGGAAAAATCCCCTGTACCGAAACGGCCCGGCGGAGGTTCGAACCCGCAACCCAGGATCACCAAGATTACGAGTCGGGCGCTTACCAACTGAGCTATTCCGGCTCAAAAAAAAAAACACTCATAGGTTAAACACAGTACACAAAACACATAATGACAGATAAAACACCTCATATGCTAAACACAGCACACAAAAACACATAATGACATCTCAAACACATCACATCTTATGACATGTCACACTCAGCACACATAATGACATATGACAACCAGCGCATCTAATGGCAAACACAGCACACAAAGCACATGAGACATCATAAACATGTGTTATTTTTCTTCAAATTCGTATGCATTGAACAGTAGAAGACAGTTTTACGGAACATTATGACATTAATGACCAAAAGTAGGTAGAAACACAGCGTCCTGAAGTATCCTGTCACTGCTCAGGGACTTTGATGAGAGTAGGTCTGATGACTAGTTCCAAGGAACAAATCTAGCTTTGGATGGAATCAATGAGGACAGTATGACCAAACATTTCAGAATGGAAAGGACATGTTTGACAGTGAATTCCAGCAGACTGTTAACTGAATGATGCTGATGGTGTTGATGTCGCTGTTCATTCAGGGGTTCCATTTATTGCAAAATTTTGCGTAATTATTGCGTTTTTCTGCCTTCCTACGCATTTTTTTCGCGGCCGTGCGTTTAGCGACGCAATTTTCCCAGGACCCTGTTCTCACCGCAAGCCTATGTCAGAGGGGCAAAACACGGCACAGACCTACAGCAGACTGCTTGACACCGCCAATTAGTGATAGTGCGTGCACATTTTACTCTGTGGCACTCGCTGACTTGTTGCTAGATCAAGAATGTTCCAAAACGCCTCATCCTTTCTCCCCTCGAAATAAAATGGAATCTTTCCGCGTCTGCGATGGTGCCATCTTCCAATCGGATACGTTATGACTTCCCACGCACACAGGATCTCCCACGTGATTCTGGATGCCAGCGGTGTTAGGCTAAGGCGCGTGATCCAGAGCTGTTTTGACGGGAGTGAGTACAGTTTACATGTAGCTACACAGCAGTTACACATCTGGTAGGTCCGCCATCTTGTTTTTGTCGTCTGCACTTTATTCCGCTGATTGGTCCAAACATGGATGAACGCGGAAACACAGACTGAAACCGACCGACAATCACACGCGTCTTATGCCGAAGCTGCCAAGGTTGGGACATCGTTATCGTCCGCTAAACAGCCCTCTCCTATCCAAAACGGCAGCAAACAAAATCCACAGAAAAAAGGAAAGAAATGCGACGAAGGTAGAAAGAAGACTGAAGAAAAAGAACTGATGACGCAAAAGCAAAGACCGACCACTTACGTCATGGGGAAAATTTCAAAGAACAGAAACCTTCCAGAAGAACGTTAAAATCAGATCTGCCACGGGTGTTGTTTCTACACGATTCCATAGCCAACAAAATCGATAGCAAGAGGTTGGGAATTCGTACTGTTTCAGAGCAACATCCAAAAAGGCGTTTGTAACAGAGGAGCTTCCAAGAATGGTCAAAGTGCAGACGACAAAAACAGATGGCGGACCTACCGGATGTGTAGACTGCTGTGTGTAGCTACATGTAAATATTTACTTTGTTACGCATTTTTTTTCAGCGCTGACGCAATTTTTGCGGAGGCGTGCGTTTCTTGACGCAAAAACTAAAAAGTCAGTGGAACCCCTGTCATTGTTACAGAATTTGAGGAACAAGTTTGGCAAGAGTTTGGTCTGAAGGATAACTCCGTTACAACGGACTGCTGAAGGAGAGCAAGCAAGGAAAAAAGCAGTGGTGGCACCCTCTCTTGGCTACAAGCTGAAGGATCTCATCCAGGAAGCCCTCAAAGCCAGCGGCAGTCCCGTATCCTTTATTTTGTGTATCATCTTCCATGCACCCACCACTTCATTGCTGACACATGGCTCATTCCAAAAGTCTGCACACACCAACCTCTGGGCACCAGCAGTCTGCTTGAAGCAGTCGCTGTCAGGCTGTTGAGAGGAAACCCACTAAAGTAAACGCTGCACTGTGGCTGAGTCAGTTTGGTGCTCAGTGTATTTTGCATAATCCAGCATGCAGAGGACATGCCTTGCCTCCAAGCCATCCAAGACAGTCCCCATGTACTTTACTAGACTGAGTTTTTGACAGGATGTCCCAACAGACATGCTTGTGAAATCTGTGTCCTTCCATTCTTGTAATTTGTATAGTTGAAACAAAATAACAGGATTTCCCAACAGACATGCTTGTGGAAATCTGTGTCCTTCCATGCTTGTAATTTGTATAGTTGAAACAAATTATTGTGGGACATGTTTCGTCTGACAGCTAAAAGTGAGAGAACAAAAAGCAAAGGCATCAGACAAACTTCTAAGTCAGTACCTAGGAGCTGCTGTGCAGCTTCACCAATCAATGGCAGTAGCACATAAATTTGCTCTGAAAGCATTTTTCACCCTAAGGACAGTGTGTGTGATGAGACATTTATCAGAGTGTGAGTTTGTTGTGTGTGTGTGGGGAGGGGGGGGGGGGGGGTTATAGTAGTATTTATGAGGGTGCATGTATTGTTTGTCATTTTGTGTGTATTTGTTGTGTGCATATCATTCTCTGTGTGTTTGCTCTGGGTGTTTTTTTTTTTTTTTTGATGCCATGGTAGCTGTGTGTGCCAGTTTCCGATTGGAAGTAAAATCTTATGAGGAAACATTCATTCAGAGATGTTGAACAGGTATGTGAAGACAGTGACAGATGTTAATGGGTTAAACAGGTGTGTGTGAAAACAGTTATATATATGTGAATGGGTTAAACAGGGTATGAATACAGTGATAGATGTTAATGGATTAAAAGGTGTGTGTGAAAACAGTTATATATGTGAATGGGTAAAACAGGTGTATGAATACAGTGATGGATGTTAATGGGTTAAACAGGTGTATGAGACAGTGATAGATGTGAATGGGTTAAACAGGTGTATGAAGACTGATAGATGTTAATGGGTTTAAACAGGTGAGTGAAGACAGTGATGATGTGAATGGGTTAAACAGGTGTATGAAGACTGATAGATGTTAATGGGTTAAACAGGTGTAAGAAGACAATGATAGATGTGAATGGGTTAAACAGGTGTATGAAGACTGATAGATGTTAATGGGTTTAAACAGGTTTGTGAAGACGGTGATAAGATAATGTTGCTTATAGCCCAGCCGACCGCAAAGGGCCACATCAGGGCTGTAAGACGGTGATAGATGTTGATGAGTTGAACAGGTATGTAAAGACAGGATAGATGTTGATGGGTTAGACAGGTGAGTGAAGAGGCCAGGGGGTAATGTTGGCATTGTTCCTTGACATCATGCCAGTCCAAAGGGGTGATGTTTGCCTGGGTGAAGAAATTCATTGCTGCCAAGTATCCTGCGCTGCAGATTGAGCTGAAGCCCCATTTCCTGAGGACCGCTCTGCAGAGGGAGATCTATGCTGGAAAAGTGGAGCTGGTGGGTGTCCTATGCTTCTTCTTTGTGTGCTCATGGGAAGTAGTATATGGGTGCGGGTGCATGTTGAATGGAACTGGGGAGGAAGAGACAGAGGTTGGGACTGATTGTGGGGTTGTATTCATGAATTGATTTCAGAGGGATTGGAGATGAGATGTAATTGGGATTTCTGAGGGACTGCACAGCTGCCAGCTCTCCAGAAGTTCTCTGGAATGTCCCTAAATATAGAAATTATTCACACAATCGCAGAATTGGTGAAACATTCAGAATGTCAAAATTTTATTTAAAAATGGGGAGAGGTCATTTTTCAATTGGGATAATACAGCATAGTAGAATAAAGTCCAAATGATGTTACATGGATGTCAGCAATTATGTGTATGGTACATGTATTTTCCTTTTTACATTGCAGTCTGTCAACTCTGACACAAGGGAGTTAGAAAAAGCTTTTAGTTAAAAGTAAAGCTGCTTCCTCTTCACCCTACCAATCTCCTCCTTCCCCTGGTTCCCAGATGTTAGCACTATGGGATTAGCAGCTATGGGATTATTATGATTTTGCTATGACATTATTGGTCTGTCTGGATTGTAGATATTGTAACGCCAAGATTCTCATATGTAGTGTATGTTGTAAAATTACCTTGATTTTGTGTTCCTGTTGGGTATGTTCAAATGGAGGGCATAGGGTGTTTGGGATTTACTTGTGTTGTGTACTTTAAGGTGATGGGCACTGGGTTCTAAGGATTTACCTGTAGATTGGCTTTTTCAGGTGTGGGACATTGGGTTGTATGGGTTTTACTTGTTTTGTGGACTTCTTCAGGTGGAAGGCGTAGGATTCTGTGGTTTGATCTATTGTATGGACATATTCAGGTGAAGACATTGGGTTCCGTGGGTTTTACCTGTTGTGTGGACATTTTCAGGTGGAGGATATTGGGTTCTGTAGGTTTTACCTGTTGTGTGGACATTTTCAGATGAAGGACACTGGGGTCTGTGGGTTTTACCTGTTGTGTGAACATGCATGAAAGTCTTCCGACTCTGGTTGTATTTGCTACTGAACAGGTTTTCTGCTGTGACCAAATATGATCATGATTATTGTGAAAAAAAGAGAAAAGAAATGGAAAAAGCTACTTTGCCAAAACTGCAATAAACATAGATTATAAAATTGCTGATCTGCAAATGGTTGTTCAGTTGTCTTCCGTTCTTCTGCTTCGCTTTAGCCTTGTTATTCTTTTATATCGCAGAGGCACTGATTGGTGGTCAGTCATTGTCAGCCTCTGGAAAGATTTTAACGAAGCTTGATGTCCTTACCAGTGAAACTGGGAATGGGTTCATGTCCAGTTGCCTTATGAAGGAGACTCCAGCGAAAGAAAAGTTCGTTTGAGGAGAGTGATAAAATGCAAAAGCTGCGACGGCCCAGTCTTCACATTTATGGTGTTCAGCTGAACTGTCTGAATCACAGAATTGAGCCGATCAACAAACATTAGTCATCAGATATTAATTGTGTAAGACTTACAGAATGCTTCTAAACTGTACTTTACAAAGTGAGAAACTTATCTCTGTGCTGAAAGCTGTTGATTTTAAAAATCAGAGGGAGGGAGAGGGAACTGGGATCATCAGTTCTCTGCTGCTCGCTTAGCAGACCTGCACTTCTGTTTTCTATGTCGGTGTAGTTTGAAACTCTTAGCATCAGATTGCTATCTTGCTGTTCTCACAAAGAAATTGCTACTCTAAAACAAAACAAAACAAAACAGAAAAATGGAGGGGGAAGAGATTGTGCTTTCAAGGTTGCCTCATTGGTCAAAAAGTTCAACCAAACATCAATATCATTCAGTGAAATCGCATTGACAGCTAATTCAGTCATTTTTCTTTTCTGCATGCTGCCTGCATAGACGTAATAGTTATTTTCATTTGATTTTTCCCCAGTGGTTGATTTTTTTTTTCTGAAGATTACTATAATATATTCCTGGATTTTGATTTTCCACAGTAAAAGTTAAAGGTGTTATTTTTGGATAGTTTTATTGCTGTTAGAGAGTGAAAATGTACTCAAGCCAGTAGTGGGGTTGGCATTGGGGATATGTGTGTGTGTGTGTGTGTGTGTGAGAGAGAGTGAGTGACTCAAAGTAGATGTCTATCAATTGTCAGAAGTATATGGTGAGTGCAAGAAAATGCCATTGTAGAGCATATAAATTGCAAAAAGTCTGCAGCTTTAAGGGCCTTGACCCTGACCACCCCAGAGGCTGTGTCTCTAGACCTTGCCAAGGGGCATATGCAAACCCCCCCCCCCCCCTGCCCCCATCCCACCCCCTCCTCTGTATTCCCGGCTTCAGGAAGGCCCAAGGACTTTTAATGCATTTTCATATGTGGTTGAATTTTTCTGGTAAAGATTCAGTGCTTGCATATGTTGTGTGGACTCGGTTCAGGTGAAGTGCATTATTATTTTACCTATTAATTTTTTTTCAAGGTAAGTGGCATTGGATTCTGTGGGGACTAAATGTTGTTTGAACTTTTTCAGGCAGCGGGCATTGGATTCTCTGGATTTTACCTGTTGTGTGGACTTTTCAGGTGAAGGGCATCTTAGGGTTTTTAATCTGTTACATGAACTTTCAGGTGAAGAATATTGAGTGTGTGGATTTGTGGGTGAATGGCATTCGATTCTGTGGTTTTACCTGTTGTGTTGACTTCTAGGTGAATGATATTGGATTTTGTGGGTTTTACAGGAAATCAAGATTTTCATGTAAAGGACCCAGGGTTCTGTGGGTGTTATTTGTTGTGTGGAGTGTTAAGTCATGTAGATTTTACCTCTTGTATGGATTTTCAGGTGAAGGGTATTGGGTCCTTTGGGTTTTACCTGTTGTGTGGAGTGTTTGGTCATGCTGGTTTTACATGTGTGTGGATTTTCAGTGAAGAGCATTGGGTTCTGTGGGTGTTACCTGTTGCATGGAGTGTTTGTTAAGCAGGTTTTACCTGTTGTGTGGATTTTCAGGTGAAGGGCATTGGGTTCTGTGGGTTTTACCGTCTGCCTGGTCCTCAGAGGTCGAGGAAGAGCCATCCAAGTCCAAGAAGAAAAGTACAAAAAAAGGTGATTTACGGGCATATGAATATGTATGAATTCACATACCAGTCTTTCTCTGTCTGTGTCTTGCATACTGGCTGTTTCTGTCTCTCTGCTTGCCTCAATTACTTGACAGCAGGCACAACAAAATTAGCTGGAAAATAAATGTTTTTTTCAAAGAGAGTGGTGAATGTGAGAATGTGAGTGTTGTCAGTGGTCTGGACTTATTTACACTTGTATATGTTTTGTACAGTGGTGGTTAGGAATTGTAGATAGGTAAACACAATTGTCAGTAAACAGTGATGGTTTCATTGCTAAACCTAAGTCCTGTTTATGTACAGTGGTAGTTAGGCTTCTGAATAGAAATATAAAAGTTTAGAATATAGTAATGGTTTTTGCCTGTTGCATTGTTAAAAAAATCTGTTACCACACAGTACTAGTTGACACATGGTAGTGATTGAGGTGGCAAGTAAACAAACGGCTGTTCAATGATGCGTGCAGCATACCTGTTAGGCATTGCACAGGTCCCTTTACTTATTTTTTTCTATTCCAGATAGGAAAATGGTTTTACTCTTTTCAGCTACCAAAATTCATTATGTACACATTCAAAACTTTCAGCATACTTTGCTGACCTGAAATTAGCGTAGCTGAATCCACCATTCCAGCTGTGAAAGAAGCCAAACTTCTGGGATTTTTTAAAAAATATGCCAGTAAAACTCTTTATCTCTTTACAGGGCTCTGATCTTCTCCAGATTAAGAGAAGAGCTCTGTCATCTTTGGTTCTGCAAGCCCTTGCTACCTAAGTACTCAGTGTGCTATTTTTCATCAGAAGGTTGGAATCTGGGTGCATGCTGCACCACCAGTGTGTACTATGTGTATGCAGAAGCCAGGGAACCATTGCTCTCTAGTCATCGACTAAATATTTCTCCAAAGTGTCGTTTTAACTGCCCCTTTGTTCCTGAAAACCTGGAATGCGACTGTTGACTGTTTTTCATCTGAAATTCTAACAGAAATTTGAAGAGCGCCCCTGATGGTCTTTCCTAACTGAACCATGCAGACATTGATCTCTGGGTCCTTTGTGATTTTTCCAGATTTCTAGACTATGAACTTGACTTTCCATGCAGGAAATCGCCTTTGATCTTGTGTCCTATCACAAAAGCTTTACCAGCTCTGTGACCTGCAAGACATTTTTTGGTGATCTTGTGTCTAAATTCAATCTTTTCAAAGAATATTACTGATGGTGCTCAAAGAATATTACTGGTGGTGCTATATCAGAGGAAGAAGTTGCTTCTGCTGCCCACAGCTCAGTTGCTTCCTCTGAAAGAATGTTCAAAACACATTCCCAAGACGGCTCCATCAACACTGCTGATCTGAAAGTCTTGGTCCTGGCTCTTGAAATGGTCTCTAAATCTAAACATACAGATTTTCTCATTTTGTTTCGACTCCTTTTCTGCTTATGAGGCCATTGTTGGCTGTAACCCGCAAGCATTTTCATCTACTGAATCTTTTAACTGCACACCTCTCTGAAATCTGATGTAGTTCTGTTAGGGTTCAGTCTTGTAGGGCAATGAAGTGGCCGGTCAGCTTCCCAAGAATGTTATCAGTAAAGAGTTTTGCAGATTCTAAGTTCTTCACAACAGTTTGAAACGCAAAGTTCAGATTTATGTCAAAGTCCTGGCAAGAGGACTGGAGCATACAGACAGATAGCAAACTTCTTTCATGTCTGTCGGAACCCTCGAAACAGTTTTAATCATTGGCCACTGGTTGCTGTGAAAAAGAAAATGTGCTGATTTTTTTTTACTCCCACTTGTATTTTTAAAAAGGTGAGGCTCTGCAATGCATTCCATATGATGTACAACAGTGAATGACATGTTTTTGTAGGGTGTTGAGACATACATGATGTAAAAATAGTTTGCCGCAGACTACAGGAAAACCATGTTCAGAGATCTTCCTACAGATTTTACTGGGGAGTTCCTGATGTGGCCCTTTGCTGTCGGCTGGGCTATAAGCAGCATTACCTTACCTTACCTAGTTCCTGGAAGAGATGAATACTTTTTGATCTGATCTAAGATTTTATGGAAAGAAGACTTTCAAGCAGTTCTTGCTTATTTTAAAAAGTGTTTGGTGCATTATTATTTGTATTTTATGTATTTCCATTTTACACCTGTCTAAGGAATGGATGTGGTGAGAGAGGTGATATGGCCCTTTGTGGATGGCTGGGCTGTAAACCACATTAACTGAAGTAGACCTACATTGAATTTGGTGTCCAGATTGTTCAGAATTAATTAGACAGTATAGTATTTATTCAGTGGTTTTCATACTTATTCAAACTGATGATTGGATGGTTTCCTGAGTTACAAGTATTTCAAATTTGGTGGTTTCCAAACTAATCTCATGTGGAGTTTACCTGGATTGTGATTTGGTGGCTTCCAGACTAACTTGACGAAAGCTGCTGACCTGTATTCTAAAGTCAGTTAACAACAATCCACCGCTGCTGGCCAGATAGCACATGTCCGGCAGATAACAGTCCATAGTTGGCCTGATGACATATATCCCACAGTTAAAATTCCTAGCCCGGTATGTTTTGGGTGTTCAGGAGGAAGATTGTGGTTGCTGGTTCAAGGTGTCATAACAATGGATCAAAACAGAATGGCACATAGTGACAGAAATTGAATTTTTATATAGCTGTGGCTAAATTTAGTGACAGAAATGGAATTTTTGTATAACTGGCTAAATCTTGATCAGGTTTGAATTGTCTTCTGATGCCTGCTTTGTTGTGTTCATCTGTGTTCTTTCATGATGAATTTTTTGTGTTCATCTGTGTTCTTTCATGATGATTTTGTATTCATCTACAGCCCTGATGTGGCCCTTTGCGGTCGGCTGGGCTATAAGCAACATTATCTTATCTTGTATTCATCTGTGTTCTTTCGTGATGATTTTGTTGTGTTCATCTGTGTTCTTTCATGATGATTTTGTTGTGTTCAGCTGTGTTCTTTCACGAAGATTTTGTTTTGTTCCTCTGTGTTCTTTCGTGATGATTTTGTTGTGTTCATCTGTGTTCTTTCGTGATGATTTTGTTGTGTTCATCTGTGTTCTTTCGTGATGATTTTGTGTTCATCTGTGTTTTTTCGTGATGGTTTTGCTGTGTTCATCTGTGTTTTTTCGTTCACCTGTGTTCTTTCGTGATGATTTTGTTGTGTTCGTCTGTGTTCTTTCGTGATGATTTTGTTGTGTTCATCTGTGTTTTTTCGTGATGGTTTTGCTGTGTTCATCTGTGTTTTTTCATGATGATTTTGTTGTGTTCATCTGTGTTCTTTCGTGATGATTTTATTGTGTTCATCTGTGTTCTTTCATGATGATTTTGTTATGCCGTTCTGTGTCCTTTCATTATGATTTTGTTGTGTTCATCTGTGTTCTTTCATGATGGTTTTGTTGTGTTCATCTGTGTTCTTTCATGATGATTTTGTTGTGCCATTCTGTGTCCTTTCATTATGATTTTGTTGTGTTCATCTGTGTTCTTTCGTGATGATTTTATTGTGTTCATCTGTGTTCTTTCATGATGATTTTGTTGTGCCATTCTGTGTCCTTTCATTATGATTTTGTTGTGTTCATCTGTGTCCTTTCATTATGATTTTGTTGTGTTCATCTGTGTTCTTTCATGATGGTTTTGTTGTGCCATTCTGTGTCCTTTCATTATGATTTTGTTGTGTTCATCTGTGTCCTTTCATTATGATTTTGTTGTGTTCATCTGTGTTCTTTCATGATGGTTTTGCTGTGTCCATCTGTGTCATTTCAAGATGATGATGTGTTTATCTGTGTGTTTTTTTCATGATGATTTTGTTGTGCCATTCTGTGTCCTTTCATTATGATTTTGTTGTGTTCATCTGTGTTCTTTCGTGATGATTTTATTGTGTTCATCTGTGTTCTTTCATGATGATTTTGTTGTGCCATTCTGTGTCCTTTCATTATGATTTTGTTGTGTTCATCTGCGTCCTTTCATTATGATTTTGTTGTGTTCATCTGTGTTCTTTCATGATGGTTTTGTTGTGTTCATCTGTGTTCTTTCATGATGGTTTTGCTGTGTCCATCTGTGTCATTTCAAGATGATGATGTGTTTATCTGTGTGTTTTTTTTTCATGATGATTTTGTGGTGTTCATCTGTGTTCTTTCAGGATGATATTGCGTTCATCTGTGTCCTTTCCTGATGATTTTGTTATGTTCATCTGTGTCCTTTATTGATGATTTTGTTGTGTTCATCTGTGTCCTTTCATGATGTTTTTGTTATGTTCATCAGTGTTCTTTCATGTTGATTTTGTGGTGTTCATCTGTGTTTTTTCTTGATGATTTTGTGGTGTCCATTTGTGTTCTTTCTTGATGATTGTGTGGTGTCCATCTGTGTTATTTCATTATGATTTTAATATGTTCATCTGTGTCCTTTCATTATGATTTTGTTGCATTCATCTGTGTCCTTTCGTGATTATTTTGTTACGTTCATATGTGTCCTTATATGATGATTTTGTTGCGTTCATCTGTGTCCTTTTATGATGATTTTGTTATGTTCATGTCTTTCCAGTCCATATAGGTGATTGGGTCTTGGGCTTTGTTCAGACAGCCAAGGAGGAGGAAAGTGCTGAGTCAGCAGACGATACTGCAGATAAAGACGGAGAGCAGAGTGACAAATCCCAGGAGAAAACAGATGAGTCCTCCTCTGAACCAAAGGAGCAGAAGAAAAAGGAAGGTGAAGACAGTGTCGATGAAGCGGAAGGCAAAGAAGAAAAGAAAGGAGAGGAGAACAAAGACCAGAAGAAGGCCAAGAAAAAGAAGAAAAGGCCTTCCAAACCTAGTAAGTGGTGATGATGACATACAGTTTGAACTGGTATGGTTAACTATAGTGTTTAACAGATCAAAGAAAGGCCGTTTAGTGGTGATGATGACATACAGTTTGAACTGGTATAGTTAACTATGGTGTTTAACAGATCAAAGAAAGGCCGTTTAGTGGTGATGATGACATACAGTTTGAACTGGTATAGTTAACTATAGTGTTTAACAGATCAAAGAAAGGCCGTTTAGTCGTGATGATGACATACAGTTTGAACTGGTATAGTTAACTATAGTGTTTAACAGATCAAAGAAAGGCCGTTTAGTGGTGATGATGACATACAGTTTGAACTGGTATGGTTAACTATGGTGTTTAACAGATCAAAGAAAGGCCGTTTAGTCGTGATGATGACATACAGTTTGAACTGGTATAGTTAACTATAGTGTTTAACAGATCAAAGAAAGGCCGTTTAGTCGTGATGATGACATACAGTTTGAACTGGTATAGTTAACTATAGTGTTTAACAGATCAAAGAAAGGCCGTTTAGTGGTGATGATGACATACAGTTTGAACTGGTATGGTTAACTATGGTGTTTAACAGATCAAAGAAAGGCCGTTTAGTCGTGATGATGACATACAGTTTGAACTGGTATAGTTAATTATGGTGTTTAACAGATCAAAGAAAGGCAGTTTAGTGGTGATGATGACATACAGTTTGAACTGGTATAGTTAACTATAGTGTTTAACAGATCAAAGAAAGGCCGTTTAGTGGTGATGATGACATACAGTTTGAACTGGTATGGTTAACTATGGTGTTTAACAGATCAAAGAAAGGCCGTTTAGTGGTGATGATGACATACAGTTTGAACTGGAATAGTTAACTATGGTGTTTAACAGATCAAAGAAAGGCCGTTTAGTGGTGATGATGACATACAGTTTGAACTGGAATAGTTAACTATGGTGTTTAACAGATCAAAGAAAGGCCGTTTAGTGGTGATGATAACATGCAGTTTGAACTGATTTAGTTAACTAGTGTTTTAGAACAGGAAAAGATCTCTTAGTGGTGGTGTTGACTTAAAGTTTGAACAGGAAAAGATCTCTTAGTGGTGGTGTTGACTTACAGTTTGAACTAGTATGGTTAACTATGGTGTTTAATAAAACAAGTGAACTAGTATAGTTAACTATGGTGTTTAATAAAACAAGAAAAGGCCTGTAAGTGGTGGTGTTGGTAGACGTTTCGAACTGGTGTAGTTAACTATGAGCCTTTGGCACTGTGCTGGCCCTAGGAACCTTTCAGGCCCTGAAGTGAAGCTTTCCCACTGTGCTGGCCCTAGGAGGCTTTCAGGCCCTGACGTGAACCTTTCCCACTGTGCTGGCCCTAGGAACCTTTCAGGCACTGATGTGAACCTTTCCCACTGTGCTGGCCCTAGGAACCTTTCAGGCAGTGACGTGAACCTTTGCCAGTGTGCTGGCCCTAGGAGGCTTTCAGGCCCTGACATGAACCTTTGCCAGTGTGCTGGCCCTAGGAACCTTTCAGGCACTGATGTGAACCTTTCCCACTGTGCTGGCCCTAGGAGGCTTTCAGGCCCTGACGTGAACCTTTGCCAGTGTGCTGGCCCTAGGAACCTTTCAGGCACTGATGTGAACCTTTCCCACTGTGCTGGCCCTAGGAGGCTTTCAGGCCCTGACATGAACCTTTGCCAGTAGTGTGCTGGTCCTAGGAACCTTTCAGGCACTGAAGTGAACCTTTGCCAGTGTGCTACCCCTAGGAACCTTTCAGGCACTGATGTGAACCTTTGCCAGTGTGCTACCCCTAGGAACCTTTCAGGCACTGACGTGAACCTTTGCCAGTGTGCTACCCCTAGGAACCTTTCAGGCACTGATGTGAACCTTTGCCAGTGTGCTGACCCTAGGAACCTTTCAGGCATTGACGTGAACCTTTGCCATTGTGCTGGCCCTAGGAACCTTTCAGGCACTGAAGTGAACCTTTGCCAGTGTGCTGGCCCTAGGAACCTTTCAGGCACTGAAGTGAACCTTTGCCAGTGTGCTGGCCCTAGGAGCCTTTCAGGCACTGATGTGAACCTTTGCCAGTGTGCTGACCCTAGGAACCTTTCAGGCCCTGACGTGAACCTTTGCCAGTGTGCTGGCCCTAGGAACCTTTCAGGCACTGATGTGAACCTTTGCCAGTGTGCTCGCCAGTTTCAGGTTCCTTTGATAAAAAGTTTGGGCACTAGTTCAACCTCTACACTACCCCTCCAACTCTGGCTGTTCCCCTTTTTGAGAACCCTCATACCTCGGGAGTGTGGGACGCTCTGTCGGCCCGTCTCCACATCAACGGCCTGAAGTGGAAGCGGGCAGGCTTGCCCTTCCCCGCTTCCGACCCCAGGTCTCGCACCGACTTGTTCTCCTGCCCATGGACAACACTTGTTATGTCAACAAGGTGGGGGGGTTGGGGGGGGGCTCGCTCCCTCAGCCTCTCCCTCCGAATAGAGGCCCCCTTCTCTGTTGCCGTGCGGGAATTCACCCTCTGCGCGACACACATAGCGGGGCCCCTCCTTCTCACTGAAGGGACCCACAGCAGGCTGGCCCTCAGCCCAGTGGGGAACAGTGTTCAGGCCCAGGGTCACTTACCCTCTCTAGTCTGGCCTCATAACATACGCCTTCCCTCCATTCCCAATCCCCCACAGGGTGCGCCCTTTTCCAAGGGGAGAGATGGCCTCCTGGGCTCAACTCTGTTCCTCCATCTGCCTTCCTATTTTCAGATAGGTAGTTCCTATCTCTCCTATCTTCTTCGTTAGGCTCTCGGCTGGCTCCATTCGGGGCTACTGGGAACCCCGCGCCCCAGGTGCTCCTCCCAGTCTCTCTAGATGCTTCCTAGATGGGCAGATCGCCCTACGCCCAGGCGTATAAGGATCTCCCCGTCTTATCTCCCCGGGCCCATGAGGGCAGGGCGCTGGCCACTTCCACAGCGACCCAGCGCTCTGTTCTCTTGCACCACATCCTGGAGGCAGCCTACTGGCATCCGGAAAATCCCTTCATAAGCCTTAATTTAGGGATGTCCGCATGACCAGGGCTGATGGTTCTAGGGAGTTCTTTTGTGGCTAACGCAGCCATATCTATTCCTCTGCTAACCCCAAGAACCATTAGGGCACTAAGCCCTCCTCCGATTCCTTTGAATTCTGCTATGGTCTGACATGGTAAAGTATATGACGCCAAAATGGGGAGTTTGTATTATACTCCCTGTTTGGCTAGTATACTTACCATGTCAGACTCTAATGCCCTCCCGACCTTCCCCGCTAGCGCTATGGTTCTCGGGTTACCTTGCGCATAGGCCTTGTTGAATGAGGAACAGGAAGTTTACACCGGCTTCTTCCCTGGCGGAAGTAGTGTGGGCGTCACGTGATGGTCTTATTACGGCATTAGCCACAAAAAATCTCGGCCTGGCAGAGCTGACAAACTGCCGTGGAATGCTATGGTCTGACATGGTAAGTATACTAGCCAAACAGGGAGTATAATACAAACTCCCCATTTCAATTATTTGCTCTTTATTGAACGAATGGTTGTGCATTGCATATGACAGAAATTTTATATAAGATCAGTTCAAGGCATTTAACTGTTCAAACAAAATTAAAACAATAGCTTTACATGAAAGTGAAACTTTTTTTTTCAGTAAGAGTGACATTGTTCCATGCTTTGGTTTGAACAGTTAGATTGTGGGCATGATTTTTATATAAGATTTATTTCTGAGTTCAGTAATATACAATACATAACCATTCAATAAAGAGAGGTTAAGGACTAACACTGACAACACTTTAGAACCAAAGAGGATAATGGGGAAAGTGGCAGAGAAAACATAATGCCTATGCCTGTGCAGTCCCCTCTCCCTCTTAGACTGTGTCAGCATGATCAGATCTCTCAGGGAATTGTGAACAGGTGTCAGAAGCATGTCAAACCTTGTAATATCAAATCTCTAGACGTGAAATAGTCAAGGGAGGCAGATCAAATCAGGTGGATCATGTACCGCCCCTTGGGCCAATTGGAGATGGAAGGGGCACTGAGAGATCCACCTCCCGTCAAAGAATAGCTGTCCCCCTGTATTTCTGTCATGGTGTGGAATGCTGAGCTGAGGCTAGTGTCTGCCAGTGCAGATTTCAGTGGACCCAGTTGTAGCTGAGTGGACCCAGTTGTAGCTGAGAGGAAGAGGGCTTTTGTGTGAAGATGGGTTATAAGTTGGTGTGAATTATGGCATGAAAGAGGATCGAAGGCTGTAAGGAAAATTGGCGTATTGTGTGGAGGAACACAAGTTAAGAGATAACCACTATGAAGGTGCCCGTAGGAAAAATTTGCATAAAGGTTGTGTGAACACAAGAACATAGCTTTAACTCTTTCATTCCTACTTTTCTACGAACCATTACTTCCTCTTGTTCCTAGATTCTTATAATACGAGTATTCCCTTCATTCCTGGATTTATAGAGAGAAAAAAAGAAGTGTAAAGTGAGAACTGCCACGTATGCAGTAGCAAACCAGCCAGAATAGAGCGGCGACCACTTTCCGACTCCGTAGGGGCCGTCTGGCATCCATTCCATTCATAAACACTGCCGCGCAAGCGACCCGGTCGTGACGTGTAACCAATGACGCGACTCGCGCGAAGTTCAAAGCGCTTACCGCGAGAACCGATTTTCTGGGCTGCAGGAAGGAAAGGAGGGAATTTGTGCTGCCCGGTTTTCCGGGCTGCAGGAAGGAAGGGTAGGATTTCTGCAAACCGGAAAACTGGGTTGCAGGGATGAAAGAGTTAAGGAGATCCACTGTGGAAGTGCCTATGTGAGCTGGTCAGTGGAAAACGCAAGACTCGGTGACACAGAGAGAGATTGTAAGAAGGCAGATTGGAGGATCAGGACAGAGAAGGGTTGGAGAAAGAGAACATGGTTCTAACTTGCTTATGTGAAAGTGAGTCTCTGAACACAAGAGGAATAATGGTATAGAGAAGAGGACGCAATTCTGAAACCCAGATGGTGAAGAAGTGAGAGGATGGCTCCACTTGTGAAAGAGTTGATCGAAGGCAACCGACTGTTCCAGCCTTGCCCAGAATTCGGTGCTTGACAATCCAAGGATCACATCACATGGTGCGTGTCCAGAACCCAGTGCCTGAAGGTCAAGGGTCACATCACATACTGCATGTCCAGGACCCAGTGCCTGAAGGTCAAGGGTCACATCACATGCTGCATGTCCAGAACCCAGTGCCTGAAGGTCAAAGGTCACATCACATGCTGCATGTCCCAGAAGCCAGTGGCTGACAATCCAAGGGTCACATCACATGCTGCATGTCCCAGAAGCCAGTGGCTGACAATCCAAGGGTCACATCACATGCTGCATGTTCAGAACCCAGTGCCTGAAGGTCAAGGGTTACATCACATGCTGCATGTCCAGAACTCTGCCTGAAGGTCAAGGGTCACATCACATGCGGCATTTCCAGAACCTAGTGCCTGAAGGTCAAGGGTCACATTGCATGCTGCATGTTCAGAAACCAGTGCCTGAAGGTCAAGGGTCACATCACATGCTGCATGTCCAGGACCCAGTGCCTGAAGGTCAAGGGTAACATCGCATGTGGCATGTCCAGAACCTAGTGCTTGAAGGTCAAGGGTCACATCACAATTCTGCATGGCCAGAACCCATTGCCTGAAGGTCAAGGGTCACATCACATACTGCATGTCCAGAAGCCAGTGCCTGAAGGTCAAGGGTCACATGACATGCTGCGTGTCCAGAACTCGGTGCTTGACAATCCAAGGATCACACCACATGCTCAATCAGGGATGAAAACTCCTCCGCAGTCTCCGCCGTTATTTTTTCGCATCTCCGCCGAAAGAAAAAGTCTCCGCCGAAAAATTATTCGAAGAGTGAAGCTCAGAAACGATCTCAACTTGTCTGCACCGCGAATTTCTTCTCTGTCGGTAATGTTCTCAAACGGCGTAGTTCTCATTCTGCTTCCTTCCAGTATCATTTCTCATCATGGCGTCGATTCACAGCGAGAGTTTGCCACCAGTGAGTGCAAACAAAACGGGGAAAAAACGGGAAAGAAGTATGTGAACCACTAGAAGACCGAGTGGCTAGGATAAGATAATGTTGCTTATAGCCCAGCCGACCGAGTGGCTGAGAAGGACGTGTGTGACCGCAGAGTCACGGATGTAAAAAGAAAACGTGACAAAGACGGCGAATTTGAAGTGTTTTGCGAGCTTTGCCAAAAAACGTGTCTACTTTGGTAGTCGTGGCTTTGTGGCAATCAGAGATCACATCGAGCGTCCCAGTCACCAACAGAAAATGTGTTTCCCACACCATTACAGCATGTTTTCAGATCATTGGGTATGCAACAATC
Source organism: Conus ventricosus (assembly GCA_018398815.1). Taxonomy (NCBI): domain Eukaryota; kingdom Metazoa; phylum Mollusca; class Gastropoda; order Neogastropoda; family Conidae; genus Conus; species Conus ventricosus. Next base: position 7,759 of record JAFLJL010013863.1, on the reverse strand, counting down.
TACGTTTCATTTCCAATGATAGTTTGACTCCTACTCTGATTTTTCTACAAGTTCCATTTCCATGATAGTTTGATTCAAACTCTGATTTACTTAATATGCAAAGTGAGTACTTTGAAGTCCTATTTTACAAAAAAAAAAGAGAAGAAGATAAACACTCAAGCTTTCGGGTCTTAGACCCTTCATCAGGAAACAGTAAACACAAGGGAAAAACAGGATAACAAAACAACGGAGGAAAAAAAAAACAACTTCGAACCCACTGGAGAGATGAGGAATTGAGTACTTCCACTCGTAGAGTCTTCAAAGCAAGGGAAAAACGTCAAAGTGACAAAAAGTATATAAAAGAACAAATGACATCAAAATAAACTGATGTCACAACAGTATTGTGTAACACTTTTTCCCCTGGTATAATGCAAACGTTTGCTACATGTGTTAGGTGTCTGCTAACAGCCCACCTATGAAATCCTTTTCCACCAGCCCACTCCCCCCACTACCTATATACTTCCTCTACTCCTCCCCCAACCCCCACCCTCACCCCACAACACACATACCCCACACACTTCGCCCCCCTCCCCCCACCCCCGTTCCCTACCCCACCTCACACACACACACAAACACCCACCCCACCCCCACAAGCCCCCCCCCCCCCCCCACCCCCCCCCCACACACAAACTTGTCAGGGGGGGGGGGGGGGGATGATTAGTTGTGTGGGGGGGGGGGGGTTGTGTGTGGTGTGCTGTTGTGACATCAGTTTGTTTTGATGTCATTTGTTCTTTTTTGTGTTTAGTGTTTCCTGACGAAGGGTCTAAGGCCCAAAAGCTTGAGTGTTTTTTGTTTTTTTAAAAAGGACTTCAAAGTAATCATTTTTCATATTGTGTTTATTGAAGTCCAGCAGTCGTTTTCATACATCTCATTTACTTAGTTTGACTTCCCACTCTGATTTACTTATCTACAGGTCTTATTCTTTATGTCCTGAATGCACTGTTTGTCAAATTTTCTACAGCTACAGTTCTGAGGATTCATCACACTAAATGTTTGCTTTGTCTCAATTGACATAGTTTCTTTCCACATCAGTCTCAGTCTTCATGGTGTTGAAAGCTGTTTTATAGAATGAGTTGTTTAGAAGCAAGAAAGTGATTTCTAGAGATTTTTATGCCTTATTTAATACAAAATATGCTTCAGCTTCAGGGGCCGGCGCCCCCTGACCCCCGCCGGGCTGTTGCCCATGGACCCCACTGGGGCCCATGGTGAACCCCCAGATCCCCGCCAATCTCCTCTTTTTTTTTAAAAAACTGTTTTCATCCCTGTCAATGTTCAGAGTCAACAAAGAATTCTGTAATAACCTGTTCATGTAACAGAGAGAGAAACTGTGGCGTGGTTTGCCTTTTCCACTGACCAGGTAAGACGGACAGTTTGATATTTAACACAGGATCAAATATTTTTGATTTCCTGTTTTTCAGTTGCCATCATCTTTGTGCATTTGAAATTTTCTTATGTTTGGTATATGTGGTATTATGTATGTTTGTTTGTGTGTACACACACACACACACACACACACACACACACACACACACACACACACACACACACACGGTGTGTCTTGCTCTCATTCATGTCAGAAGAGAAGCAAATATGCCTCATTCGCAGTGAGAGTGTGATGGGTGCATAAATGTGAATATGCATTTATGAATGCAAGGACACCCTTGATGTGCTTAGTCTGGCTTTTACATCAGCATTTCACTTGAGCAGCCCCACCTCGTTTCCCAAGCCTGGACAGTGCCACATACAGTTGTAAGTGGAGAAAGGCACTCGACGGCCTCTCCCCATATCCTCCCCCCTCCCCTGTTAGCATGTCAGAGTCATGTAACTGACTGTTACAGGCCGGCTGAATGGACCGCGACACAGCAACCCGCAGACCATCAACGACATCTTCCCTCTGGCCATGACTTACATGGCAGAGCCCAAAGAGGCTTCCTTCTCCCGAATCAGAAAATACCTGGATAAAATATTACGGCAAAAGTGACATCGACATCAAGTGAGTGACTTTTTATCATTGGGCAGAGGTATTGTTGCTCCCGTGTAGGCAGGCATGTATAACACAGATAAAGATTGTATTTGCAAACAGGTGTCTCTACGGTATACATACATGCATCTCTTAACATACTGCGTTTCTGTCAAGCACACACACACATGTATGACTTGACACATATCTCTCTTAAGATGATCCTTCATGCATTCACACCCAGCAGAGAAGAGCTTGCACAAGTCAGCTGGAATGGCCACCTTGTTGAATACCTAATGTGCATCTTCCTCAGAGCCTGTTTAAAGGCAAATTTGCGGAAGGCAAGCTTTGACAGGCTGGTCAGAAAGTGCTTCACTGAAGGCCTCACTGAACAGCTCTGATGCTGACCCAGACAGCTGGGAGAAAGTGGAGTCGGACGTCAGTGGCCAAGTGACATCAACACAGGTGCTGCCTCTTCTGTGCAGCACAGGACAGCAGGGGCCCACAGGAACCATGATATGTTCAGGTCCAGGGTGGCCTCCTGGTCCACAGCACCTGCAGACCACTTGGTCATGACTGGCGCTGCAGCCCTCTGTGACCACAGTGGACTGACCAGTCCCAGTCAGACACACCCCACTCACATCTCCTTAGATCTCCTTTTCATCGTTGACACAGACAGACATCATTATGTGCCAAGATTACCATGTCTGTGTAGATTTGTGCTCAGTGTCCCCATTTGAGCATGGAGATTGTTAGTGATGATGTATAGTATGGGGCACAGATTGAAACATCATAGGCTGAGGCAGGCCTGTGAGAACTGCCAGTATGATGATGTTGATGATGATGATGGTGGTGACAGTGATGATGATGATGTACCTACAGACTGAAGTGTCACAGGCTGTGAGGCAGGTCTGTGAGAGCTGTCGGTATGATTATGATGTACCTACAGAATGAAGTGTTGAAGGCTGTGAGATGATGATGATTATGATGTATCTACAGAATGAAGTGTTGAAGGCTGTGTGACAGCCTGTAAAAATTGTCAGTACGATGACGACTATGACGGTAATGATGATAGTGATGAAGATGATGAGGTACTTACAGACTGAAATGTCATAGGTTGTGAGACAGGCCTGTGAAAGCTGTCAGTATGATGATGATAATGGTGTACCCACAGACCGAAGTGTCATAGGCTATGAGACAGGCCTGTAAGAACTATCAGTATGATGATGATGATGATGATATACATACAGACTGATATTTTGAAGGCTGTAAGAGAGAACTGTGGGAATTGTCAGTGTGGTGATGATGATGATGATGATGTACATGCAGACTGATATGTTGAAGGCTGTAAGAGAGAACTGTGGGGACTGACAGTGTGATGATGATGATGTACATGCAGACTGATATGTTGAAGGCTGTAAGAGAGAACTGTGGGAACTGACAGTGTGATGATGATGATGTACATGCAGACTGATATGTTGAAGGCTGTAAGAGAGAACTGTGGGAATTGTCAGTGTGGTGATGATGATGATGTACATGCAGACTAATATGTTGAAGGCTGTAAGAGAGAACTGTGGGAATTGTCAGTGTGGTGATGATGATGATGTACATGCAGACTGATATTTTGAAGGCTGTAAGAGAGAACTGTGGAACTGACAGTGTGATGATGATGATGTACATGCAGACTGATATGTTGAAGGCTGTAAGAGAGAACTGTGGGAACTGCAGACTGATATGTTGAAAGCTGTAAGAGAGAACTGTGGGAACTGACAGTGTGATGATGATGATGTACATGCAGACTGATATTTTGAAGGCTGTAAGCGGGAACTGTGGGAATTGACAGTGTGATGATGATGATGTACATGCAGACTGATATTTTGAAGGCTGTAAGAGAGAACTGTGGAACTGACAGTGTGATGATGATGACATACATGAAGACTGATATTTTGAAGGCTGTAAGCGGGAACTGTGGAAACTGACAGTGTGATGATGATGATGTACATGCAGACTGATACGTTGAAGGCTGTAAGAGAGAACTGTGGGAATTGTCAGTGTGGTGATGATGATGATGTACATGCAGACTGATATTTTGAAGGCTGTAAGAGAGAACTGTGGGAACTGACAGTGTGATGATGATGATGTACATGCAGACTGATATGTTGAAGGCTGTAAGAGAGAACTGTGGGAATTGACAGTGTGATGATGATGATGTACATACAGACTGAAATGTTGAACGCTGTGAGAGAAACTGGGGGAACTGTCAGTTTGATGATGACGATGATGAAGAAGATGTTTATACAGACTGTAGGGCAGTGGGCTGTGAGACAGGCGTGTCGGGACTGTTCATTTGATGATGATGTTGATGATGATGATAAAGATGATGATGATGATGTACATAGAGACTGAAGTGTTAAAGGCTATGAGAGAAGAGTGTGGAAACTGTCAGTATGATGATGACGACGATGATGTACATACAGACTGAAGTGTTAAAGGCTATGAGAGAAGAGTGTGGAAACTGTCAGTATGATGATGATGATGACGAAGATGTACATAGAGACTGAAGTGTTAAAGGCTATGAGAGAAGAGTGTGGAAACTGTCTGTATGATGATGATGTACATACAGACTGAAGTGTTAAAGGCTATGAGAGAAGAGTGTGGACACTGTCAGTATGATGATGATGATGACGATGATGATGTACATAGAGACTGAAGTGTTAAAGGCTGAAGTGTTAAAGGCTATGAGAGAAGAGTGTGGAAACTGTCAGTATGATGATGATGATGATGCACATAGAGACTGAAGTGTTAAAGGCTATGAGAGAAGAGTGTGGAAACTGTCAGTATGATGATGATGATGACGATGATGTACATACAGACTGAAGTTGAAGGCTATGAGAGAGGAGTGGGGAAGTGTTGAAGGCTATGAGAGGAGTGGGGGGAACTATCAGTGTGATGATTATGATGATGAAGATGATGATGACGATGATGTACATGCAGACTGAAGTGTATTGAGACAGGCCTGTGGGAACTGTCAGGATGATGATGATCTACATACAGATTGATGTATTTTAGGCTGTAAGACAGGCATGTGGAAACTGTCAGTGTCATGAATATGATGATGATGTACATACAGACAGGCCTGTTGGAACTGTCAGGAGGAGGAGGATGTACATGCAGACTGAAGTGTTGTAGGTTGCAAGACAGGCCTGTGGGAACTGTCAGGAGGAGGAGGAGGATCTTCATACAGATTGGTGTGTTTTAGGCTGCAAGACAGTTCTGTAGAACTGTCCATATGATGATTATCTACATACAGATTGGTGTTCTTAAGACTGTGAGACAGGTCTGTGGGAACTGTCCATGTGATGATGATGATCATCTACATACAGACTGGCTTGTTTAAGCCTGTGAGACAGGTCTGTGAGAACTGTCCGTGTGATGATGATGATCATCTACATACAGACTGGCTTGTTTAAGACCGTGAGACAGGTCTGGGATCTATCCATGTGATGATGATGATCATCTACATACAGACTGGCTTGTTTAACCCTCTGCCTACCGCATGACTTTGTGCTATATGACTATGAGAATACCATGGCAAGAGAGGTAACTCCGCAACACATACACACTTGCCATAAAGAAACCTCAATAGAAAATTTGTTTTTAACTTATCTATTCTGTAAAAGTAATGAAAAAATTCAAAGACCTCACTCCATCCAAAACAGCCATTTTCCCCCACATATAGTGAACTGGTAAACGAGGAAAAAAAAACAAACGAACAGACTAACTGTACTTCGGTATTCTCAGTGCTAAAACAATTTTCCCTAAATTCACTGTACCCACAGAACATCATGGATTAGGAGCACAGAGTAATTTTCCAAGTCTAAACAAAGTACTGAAACCTTCAGGAACAAAATAAAGTCATTCTGTATGGTATGCACACAAAATAATCAACTTTTGTTGTGAAGCAAAAAACAACAACCCAAACTTCAACAATTTTGTTAAACTGAAGGCAGATAAGATAAGATAATGTTGCTTATAGCCCAGCCGACCACAGAGGGCCACATCAGGGCTGTCACCACGTTAAAATCAACTCACCAGTCATTTAAACACTTTCACACATCTCGTTAAATGACATCGGCTAAACTGAAGGCATCACATACAAGAAGATTTGTCTTCTAACTACTGAGCGAAAAAATAACAAGAACAGATTACTGAATACTGGCTTTAGATTGTGATGGAATTCAACAAAAATGTGCTTTTGCACAAGTGCACTGAGCACCCCCCCCCCCCCCCCCCCCCCCCCCTACACACACTGTGGTGATGATGTACCTCTTGTCCGGCTCCTCTTTGCTTTTTGATAAACAGGCAGTTTTTATTTCAGGCCAGAGTTTATGTTCATCCTTTTCTGCTTGCTTTTGTGCAGCAAATAAATTTGTTTCTCGTTAAAAGTCTGCCAAAATTCTTCTGAAATCAAAAGGCTAAAGGTGATGCGCCCACAGGCAAATCATGGGACACACCCTCTGACTGACCCGGTTTCCTGGCTATCAAAACAAGGGAAACTTTGGGGCTTCACTTCTTGTAGCCAACCACTCCAGTCAACAATTAAAGAATCTCTAGCAAGTTTTGTTTTTCAAATTTTCTTTTTTGGGGGGTCTGGGCCCAGCAGCAATGGGCTATTCGACGTCGTCATTATCATAGCCTGAATCATTATTGATTCCGGCCTCAAAATCAGTCAGCAGTCGATCTTTATTCATAACTAGGTCAAGATTGACGTCCGAATCGTCTTGCTTCAAATCTTCTTCAAGAGTGTAGCCCGCAAATACGCTCTCTTCATCAATATCACTTCAGAAAATGAATTCTGCAAGTTGCATAGTTACTTGATCCGCCATTTTCCCAGAAAATCTTCGCGAAAAAAAGCCGAACTTTGAAAATTCACAGCAGCGAAACTACTCCACCAAAACTCATGCAACAAAAACCAAAATGGCGTCCAGAAACGGAAGTACCGGAAGTCTCTTCTGTCGCAATTGCATTCTGGGATATGCGATGGTGAAAGCGAAAGTCGTTGACCGAGTATTCAGCGGTCGATCTCGGTCGATCCGGTATTCAGAAAGAGGAAATCTCGCGGTCGATCTCGGTCGATCCGGTAGGCATTGGGTTAAGACTGTGAGACAGGTCTGTGAGAACTGTCCGTGTGATGATGATCATCATCTACATACAGACTGGCTTGTTTAAGACTGTGAGACAGGTCTGTTGGAACTGGATGTGTTGTTGATGAGATGATCTGTATACAGACTGAAGTGTCATAGGCTGTGAGACAGGCCTGTAAGAACGGTCAGTATGATGATGATGAAGGTGATGGTGATGAAGATGACAATGATGATAATGACAATGTACATACAGACTGAATTGTCAAAGGCTGCAGTCTGTAGGAACTGTCAGTGTGGTGATGACGATGACGAAAATTAATATACGACTGACGTGTAGTAGGCTGTAAGACGGGTCTATGGAACTCTAAATGTGATGTGGAGGAGGAGGAGGAGGATGTTGGTGTTTAGACTGAAGGGTTGCACGCATTTCGCTGTGAGACAAATATGTGGGAACTGTATGATGATGATGCTGATGATGAAGACGATGCTGATGATGTGTTGCAGATTGAAGCGGTTTTGAGCATGGCTGTGAGACAGGCATGTGGGAACGGGTGTCGGGGTCAGGAGCCTCTGGAAGCTTCCACTGCAGGATTCCTTCATAAAAACTTGACTGTTA
>JAFLJL010013861.1:22500-37500 GCA_018398815.1 Conus ventricosus | reverse complement strand
GCCCCCACCCCGCCTAAATTGGTGTGCGGTCTGCCCGCCATCCCGCCTCTTTGGGTGTGCGTCTGCCCGCCATCCCCCCTCATTGGTGTGCGGTCTGCCCCCCCAGCCCGGTGGGAGTCCTCCACCCAGCCTGCAGAGCCTGGTGAAAAAGGTGGGTCACCTGGAGGAGAGGCTGACCACCTGGAGACCCTCATCAGCCAACCCGCACTGACCTCACCCGCAAACTCAGGAGCAGGTCAGCCTCTCTCGCCTGTCTCTGTCTCTCGGTCCCCCTGTCTCTGTCTCTCCGCCCCGTCTGTCTCCCCCTGTCTCTGTCTCTCAGTCCCGTCTGCCTCACCTGTCTCTGTCTCTGGGTGCCGTTTGTTTCACCTGTCTCTGTCTCTCAGTGGCCGTCCTGTCTCTCTCACCTGTCTCTGTCTCTCAGTGCCGTCTGTCTCTCTAAACCTGTCTCTGTCTCTCGGTCCCACCTGTCTCTGTCTCCGTCCCGTCTGTCTCACCTGTCTCTGTCTCTCGGTCCCGTCTGTCTCCCCTGTCTCTGTCTCCCCGGTGCCGTCTGCTACTGTCTCTGTCTCTGGGTGCCGTCTGTCTCACCTGTCTCTGTCTCTGGGTCTCATCTGTCTTACCTGTCTCTTCTCTCGGTATCGTCTGTCTCATTTTGTCTCTGTCTCTCGGTCCCGTCTGTCTCACCTGTCCTCGTCTCTCGGTGCCGCTGTCTCACCTGCTCTGTCTCTCGGTCTCGTCTGTCTTACCTGTCTCTGTCTCTCGTATCGTCTGTCTCACCTGTCTCTGTCTCTCGGTCCCGTCTGTCTCACCTTTTCTCTGCCCTCTCGGTCCCGTGTCTCACCTGTCCTGTCTCTCAGTGCCGTCTGTTTCACCTGTCTCTGTCTCTCGGGCCCGTCTGTCTCACCTGTCCTGTCCCCAGTCCCCGCGCGCTACTTGGCCACGGGCTGCACACCAAAAAGAATGCGCCAAGGCCTTGCTTAAGAAGTCGAGTATTTATAGACTGGCGCAGTAGATCGTTTTGAATGTCCACTGTGTCTGAAAGTTGATTCTCCTCATTTTCTTTCCTAGACCGTCAAGGCACAAGCCAGGTGGTTTCCAAGCAGACAGACGTATTAAAATAAAAGGGAATGGACTATTTAGGGGCTCGCATTTTAGCGCAGTGATAGGGTAACAAGTGAGTGCAAAGGTCGGATATGTGACGTCAGCTAAGAGGAAGGTCACGTATTTGAAGACTGTGATTTCATCGTTAGAATTTCCCAAACAAAACACGGGAAATGATAGAGGGGGGGGGGGGGGGGGGGGGGGGGGGGGGGGGGGGGGGGGGGGGGGGGGGGGGGTGTTCTTTGATCAATTGGCAGTTTAACATTAAATACGGGCTAAAGTTATGGTACGCCTTGAAAATGCTTACATGTATTCTGCAGTTTTTTAGTGCAAAATCCTAATTGTGGCGTGTGACCACATTCAGATCGGCTTCCAGAAACCTCCATTGGATGGGGGATCGGGTTTGTGGCGGAGGAGGAAGTGGGAGAAGAAGGAGGAGGGTGGGAGGGAGGGGGTGGCAAGTTGGGAGACTGGGGCAGCAGGGAAGCTATGGTAGTTAAGGGATGGGGAGAGACGACAGGTTTACAGGGGACGGGAGAGGTTTACAGGCATGGGGAGAGACAGAGTTTTACAGGGGATGGGAGAGATGAGAGATAGGTTTACAGGGATAGGGAGAGACGAGAGGTTTACAGGGATGGGGAAAAGATAAGAGGTTTACAGGGGGTAGGGAGAGACGAGAGGTTCACAGGGAATGAGGAGAGACGAGAGGTTTACAGGGGGTGGGGAGAGACGAGAGGTTACAGGGATGGGAAAGACGAGAGGTTTACAGGGGATGGGGAGAGACGAGACTTTTTACAGGGGTTGGGGAGAGTTTTACAGGGATGGGGAGAGACGAAGGTTTAGAGGGGGATGGGAGAGACGAGGTTTACAGGGGATGGGAGAGACGAGAGGTTTACAGGGGGTGGGAGAGACGAGAGTTTACAGGGGATGGGGGAGACGAGGTTTACAGGGACGGGGAGACGAAGGTTTACAGGGGATGGGAATTTTCAAGAGGTTTACAGGGGATGGGAAGAGACGAGAGGTTACAGGGGATGGGGAGAGACGAGAGGTTTACGGGGATGGTGAGAGGTTTACAGGGGATGGGAAGAGACGAGAGGGTTTTCAGGGATGGGGGGAGAACGAGAGTTTTACAGGGGGTTTGGGGAGAGTTTTACAGGGGGTGGGAGAGACGAGAGGTTTACGGGATGGGGGGAGACGGAGGTTTTTCAGGGGATGGGAGAGACGAGAGGTTTACAGGGGATGGGGAGAAAACGAGAGGGTTTTCAGGGATGGGGAGAGACGAGAGGTTTACAGGGACGGGAGAGACGAGAGTTTACAAAGGATGGGGAAGAGACAAGAGGTTTACAGGGAGGGAAGAACGAGAGTTTACAGGAGGGGAGAGACGAGAGGTTTACAGGGATGGAAGAGACAAGAGGTTTACAGGGGATGGGGGGAGACGAGAGGTTTACAGGGAGGGAGAGACGAGAGGTTTACAGGGGATGAGGAAGACGAGAGGTTTACAGGGGATGGGAGAGACGAAGGTTTACAGGGATGGGGAGAGACAGAGGTTTACAGCGGATTGGGAGAGACGAGAGGTTACAGGGGATGGGGAGAGAAGAGAGTTTACAGGAGATGGGGGGAGACGAGAGGTTTACAGGGGATGGGGAGAACGAGAGGTTTACAGGAATGGGAAGAGATACGAGGGGTTTTCAGGGGATGGGGAGAGCGAGAGGTTACAGGGGATGGGGAGAGACGAGAGGTTTAAAAGGGGATGGGGAGAGACGAGAGGTTTTTCCCGGGGATGGGAGAGACGAGAGGTTTACAGGGGATGGGGAAAAGATAGGAGGTTTACAGGGGATGGAGAGAGACGAGAGGTTTACAGGTGGGAAGAGACGAGAGGTTTACAGGGATGGGGGGAGACGAGAGGTTTACAGGGGATGGGGAGAGACGAGAGGTTTACAGGGGATGGGGAGAGACGAGAGGTTTACAGGGGATGGAGAGAGACGAGAGGTTTATAGGGGACGGGAGAGACGAGAGTTTACCCGGTGATGGGGAGAGGTTTACAGGGATGGGAGAGACGAGAGGTTTACATGGGATGGAAGAGACGAGAAGTTTACAGGGGGTGGGGAGAGACGAGAGGTTTACAGGGGTGGGGAGAGACGAGAGGTTTACAGGGATGGGGAGAGGTTTTACAGGGATGGGGAGAGACGAGAGGTTTTCCAGGGGGTGGGGAGAGCGAGGGTTTACAGGGGATGGGGAGAAGGGTTTTCAGGGGATGGGGGGAGGGCGAGGGTTCACATGGGATGGGGAGAGGTTTACAGGGGATGGGAGAGAAAGAGAGGTTTACAGGGGATGGGGAGAGGTTTACAGGGGATGGGAGAGACGAAGGTTTACAGGGGATGGGGAAGACGGGGTTTACAGGGGATGGGGAGAGTTTACAGGGGGTGGGGAGAGACGAGAGGTTTACAGGGGACGGGGAGAGACAGAGGTTTACAGGGATGGGGAGTCGAGAGGTTTACAGGACGGGGGGAGACGTGAAGTTTACAGCGGACGGGAAGGCGAGAGCTGAGTTGCTCGTGTTCCAAGATGGCTTTTCAAGAGTCTGTATCGCGACGTAAAGCGACTTCCCACTGTCGGACGAAACTAATGACCATGGATTGAGGGGGAGAAGGAAGAGGCAGGGAAGGGGGGGGGGGGGGGGGTGGAAGGGTGTGGTACTATGGGGGCTGGGGTGTATTTGAAGAGTGATGAGGTGTGGGGGAGATAAAGGAAGGGAGAAGGGAAGAGGAGGAGACAGGGGTTTAGAAGGGGAGGGGAGGGGGGTTAGCGACGTTGTTAAGGGAGATCATCACCCAGCGGGTATAAGAACAACTCTTGTACTACCCCTAAAGAAAAAAAAATGTAGATATCTATATATATACGGGGCAAGGACTTCTCTAAGTATTCACCAAAAAAGACGATCAGACGAACTAGATGGGTGTGTGTGTCGGGGGGGGGGGGGGGGGGGGGGGGGAGCGAAGTAAGCAGGGAATGAATGAGAGAGGAGATCGCAAGGAGATCAGAGAGACTTCTCTATCAAGTCAGCAGACGGTACTTCTTCCTTTTATTTCTTTTTGTTTGTTTTGGGGGGTGAGATGGGGGTGGGGGTGGGTGGGGGGAGGCCGAAATGGACGGTGGTTGGGGGGGGGGGCATAGTATTGGGGGGAGGGAGGGGGGAGGGGTGGGGGGGTGGAAGGGGATGGCACAAAACTCCACAACGATTGAAGGATGAATAGTGGGGGAGGAAAACTTCGTATCGACCTTAAGGGAAAAGCGGGGAAGGTGTGTGTGTGTGTGTGTGTGTGTGTGTGTGTGTGTGTGTGTGTGTGTGTGTGTGTGTGTGTGTGTGTGTGTATGCGCGCGCGCGCGCGTGTGTGTGGGTGCGTGCATGCGTGTGTTGTGTGTGTGTGTGTGTGTGTGTGCGTGCTTTGCATGCGTTGTGTGTGCGTGCATGCGTGCGTCGCGGTGCGTGCGTGCGTGCGTGCGTGCGTGCGTGAGTGTGTGTGTGTGTGTGTGTGTGTGTGTGTGTGTGTGTGTGTGTGTGTGCGGGGAGGACCCCAAACCATGCAACGGCTGCCAGTCCACCTCGCTACTGTTACCTTCCATGTTCTGTCTCGGGGTAGGTACTGTGTTACGGTTTCTTTCATCTATCTATTGCTATGCCTCGCCGTCTAGTGAGGGATATGGCTTATAGTGATGAGAGTGAGAGGGTTGGGATGGCTTTCGGAGAAGCTGTTGAATATCTCAGCTATATTTTAACTTCCATAAACGTCGGGTTTACTTACCCAAGCTGCGTTCGGGGGAAGGCATAGACATGTGGGGGGGGGGGGGGGGGGGGGGGGGGGGGGGGAGGGGGAGATTGGAGGCCGGAGATTGGGAGGAAGGGGTGAAGGAGGAAGGGGGGAGGCAGAGGGTGGAAGAGGAGTGGAGGGGCTGGGTAGGGGTGGGGGAGGGGGGGGGGGGGTGAGGAGTTGAGAGCGGAGATTGGGAGGGGGCTGAAGGAGGGGGCGAGGGGCAGAGGGTGGTAGAGGAGTGGAGGGGCTGGGGGAGGAGGGGGGGGGAGAGTTGAGGGCCGGAGATTGGGAGGAGGCTGAAGGAGGGGGCGAGGGCAGAGGGTGGAAGTGAGTGGAGGGGTGTGGAGGGGCTGGGGGGAGGAGGGGGGGGAAGTTGAGAGGCCCGAAAGAGATTGGGAGGTGAGGCTGAAGGAGGGGGCGAGGGAGAGGGCTGGAAGAGGAGTGGAGGGGCTGGGGAGGAGGGGGGGGGAGAGTTGAGAGGCCGGAGGATTGGGAGGGAGGCTGAAGATGAGGGGCGAGGGAAAGGAGGTTTGGAAGAGGAGTGGAGGGGCTGGGGGAGGAGGGGGGGGGTGAGTTGAGAGGCCGGAGATTGGGAGGGAGGCTGAAGGAGGGGGCGAGGGCAGGGGGTGGAAGAGGAGTGGAGGGGCTGGAAGGGGCTGGGGGAGGAGGGGGGGGGGGGGGCTTTTACAAAGGTGCAGAGTTTGGTTTCATAGTACATATCGTGACCATACCACTACTACTGGCTCTACTCTTATGTAATGCCGCTGTTGTTCTTGCTGCTGCTGCTGCTGCTGTGCTGCTGCTGCTGCTACAACGACTGCAACTACGAGCTATACTGTTACTGCTTCTGCTGCTGCTGCTGCTGCTGCTGCTGCTGCTGCTGCTGCTGCTGCTGCTACTACTACTACTACTACTACTACTACTACCGCTGCTGTCATTGCCATTATTAGCCTATTCACTTCTGCTAGCAAGTTGACAAGTCACCTAGTTAATTTTCAAACCTCAGCCTGTTTCTTTTCAGATGCTCTTGAGACCACTACGTTTACTACTATGCTGCTGCTGCTGTTATTCAGTGTCCCTTTGTTTAACTAACGGTCAGCCAGTATCCATGTGTTCATGAGCTTCCATGACCCCTAGCCTCTCTCTTACCAGTCCCCCCCCCCCCCCCCCAAACCCCTACAACAACAGCCCAACAAATAAAAGGGGCGCAATCCTCCTCTTTGAACGAGGTGGCTGTGTGACTTCCTGTCTCCAGAAGGAGGTGGAGCAGTCTCGCCAGGAGCTGGATGACATGCGCCGGCAGCTGAAAGACGCTGTTCAGAGGCTGCAGCAGCGTGAGGCCGACCTGAACGAGGCTCAGAACACCTGGACAACCTCGCAACCAGACTGCCCAGGACCGGGAGAAGATTCACACGCTGGAGGTGAGTTTCATAATAATGATTATTGATGATGATGATGATGATGATGATAATAATAATAATGATAATAATAATAATAATAATAATAATAATAATAATATATAATGATAATAATAGCAACAACTACAACATAGCATTCATAGGCGCTCACAATCCACACTCTCGTGTACGAAACGGGCTGCCTACCTAGGTAGTGCCGATGAAGAGCTGCCAGCTGGCGCTTCATTCAGTCGTTTCCTGTGTCATCAGTCAATATCGTTCACTTACTTTCCTTATTTCTTTCATTCTTTCAATTTTCTCACGCAGGGTGCATGCTATGTGTAACGTGTCATCCATACCTACGACCAAACTGGCCTTCTCTTCCGAAAGTTGGTGATAGGATTTTTACGTGTGTGCAAGATGTTATGCGTGCGTTCACACACGGAACCTCTGTTTATGGTCTCATTCCAAGGAATTTTTGGGAAATGGAGTCAGAACTAATGTTACCTCCGAGGGAAAAAAATCCCCTCTGTACTGCAACGGCCCAGCGGAGATTCGAACCTGCAACTCCAGGTTCACCAAGATTACGAGCCCGGCGCTCTACCAACTGAGCTATTCCGGCCTTTTTAAAAAGAAAAGTTACAGGTTCCGCTGGACAAACCAGACAAACTGATTACAGGACAAAACACCATGCATTTCGACCTCTTAAGTCTTCTTCAGGCAAAAACAAACAACATTGAGGACAATGAAAGCGAAGAACAGACAACCACTTATCCTCTCATATTCGGCGCAAAATGAGTGTTGAATGAAACGAGGCCGTTGGGAAGGGGACCATGGGAGTTAAATAGTCATGATGACAATAATGAAAATAATAATGATTACAATAGTAATGTTGATAGTGATAATAGTGCTGCTGATGAAAATATTTAGATAGCAAGGGGAGGAATACTACCACTTTTCGTGATAATATGACGATAATAGTTGCAGTCTTAATGGCGGCTAGACAAGAAGGGGGCGAAAGGGAGGGCCTGGGGTTAGAGGATAGTAGAACAGCATTTTTCCCCCTCCCCTTTTCCCTTTTTCTTTTTCCCTTTGTCTTCCTTCTCCCCTCCCTTTTTCTTTTTTTTTTAACGTATGAATGAAAATAAAACGATTGTTCATAGTATGATGATAATAGTGTGATAGTGATAATGATCATCATCTGGAGGTGAGGTCATGTTGAGATTGAGCTCCCGGAGCCAGGGAGACTGCAAAAGACACAGTCTTGCTTTGCTTAGTTGCACAGTGAAGCGACTGCAGGCAGAAACCCAAACACATTTTTCAAAGTATTTGCAGTAACTCCGCCAAGCAACGTGGAAAACGAATCACAAGACAAACACGAGGCATTTCGACCTCTTAGGTCGTTTTCAGGCGAGATAAACAAACCCCAGGACAACGAAGAAGAAGAACGAGCGATCACTTCTCTTTGTCAAATTCGGCGCAAGACTGGCTTTGGTTTGGCGCATTTACTCGCTGCCCATGCAAGGTGAAGTTGCTCCCAGTCAGGAGTAGTGATCATAGAATTATAACAAGAAACTGATCATGAAGGATAATTACACGTACAGCGTTGTATTTAGAATTAATTTGGCACATGGTACTTTACAGTTTCAGAGTTTAGCATGCATACACAAATGAAATACACAAAAATTTAAAGCAATCAACAAGAAATAACATGAACACGAACGCATATAGCAGGGCCAACAAAATACCGCAATAATTCATCGCTAGCAGTTGTCTCATACATAGAAATCCTAAATATGTCAGTTATAAAGAAACAAAAAGGGGATGGGGGGGGGGGGGGGGGGGCACTTGTTAAAACAGTTGTTGATCGGTATATATATAATGTTTTAATGTATGGTATGGGAACAGTGGATTGATTGTCAACAAGACAACATTATAACTAGTGATAAATCCAGTGTAACCATGTGCAAAGATGGAATCTGACGCATGGACAAGCCCCATTCGAGGTGTGGTGTGGATACATAGTGCGGATGTGTTCGAACTGCACATTCAAAGTCGTTAAGCAAAATCATCCAAATTGAATTGTGTGAAAACTATGTTCCTACCGAATCCATTCTAACCATACTGGTGGTGAAGTTGGTGGAGGTACCCATTAAATTCGGTGGGGATACATGGTGTGGAAAACCAGTTTTAAAAGAAGGAAACCAGTTTCCGTCAGAAATCCTTCCCTGAACATTGAAAGACTACGAAGTGCTTGTTACGACTGATAATTATCAACAAAGCAGATATTTTCATGAAGTATTAGAATTCAGTATGATACAACAACTTTAATTTTGTATTATTTATTCCTTGTTTACAACAACAAAAAATGATATGGGAAATAACTATTTTAGCTCCAACTAACAATGGCTTCCACTGAATTCGGATTCACCAGGGTTCGCGTTTTTAACTGGCAATTACCAGTAAATTATGGTTATAAAGAGGAAATACTGGAAATGTTTTTAGCTGTCAGTCCCAGGGACTGGTTTTATTTTGCTGGGACTGGTTAGAGATTTATGGGGCAAAAAAAAAAAATCAATAAATTAAAAGGCTGAAAAAGAAAAAGTTGATCGTTCTACAAATTATGTGGCCCAGGCTTTCCTAGCAGCACTTTACTTGCCTTGTCTTTCAACCAGCCCTCTCCCCTCTCCACACCCTCCGGCCTCTTCGCACACATGCAGATTGTCACGTAGGCCTAGCCATCGGCAATAACCGCTGCAGGTATAGGCGAATAGCGAATGCCCCATAAAAAGCTGTACAGAGCGCTGTACGCGCGCTTACTCCCTGTTACTCGAAAACTTCTCCAAGTTGTTGCGTCGTCGCTTGCGATTTTTTAGGCAAAGTGCCTCTTCTTTTTAAAACCCGGATGCAGCAGAGCCGTACTTATTCACGCGCCTTTTCTTTGAATGTCAGTGGGATCCATGGCAGAAAAAAGCCCCAGCATTCGATTTTTTCTTTTTTTTTCACAAAGTCGAAGAAGTGGATTAAAAAGGCGCCGGAAAGAAGCGCAAGTTTGGCCCAGTTCAGACGCCACGACTTCAAGTGACAGTACCAATCGGGGCCCTTCCGCACAGTTGGCCTGACCAGAGAGCAGAAAAAAAAATGAAGCATATAAATTCAGGAATCTGGCTGAAGTTTTTAGAGGGTGGAGGTTGATGCAAATGATGAAATGAAAATGTACTAAAAAAAGTGCAAAAAAACCAAACAGAAAAAGGTTTAATTGGGGATCAGAAATTCCATTTTTCTACCCTGGCCCAGCAAAGAGTGGTCTCATAAGGCAGCTGAGCAAGACACAAAAAAGCCTCCATGGTCCCACACTCTGAAGCGCGTGCTGAAAAAAAAGAATGTGGAAAGCGAGTTAAAACCCTGTGTTTGCTGCAAAACGCAAACGCTCCCAAATAATTTTGGGACTGATTGAATTTTAGGGGTAAATGGAGCGCCCCTAAAGGGGGTCGGGGTCTCACCACCATTTTCAGTGTCACGGTGGAACCGTGTTTGGTGATTTCCCAAGCAGGAAATCAGAAAAAAAAAACCGAGAAAGTGATTCTGTGGGCTCTCATGATGAAACTTTGAACTGTATTAACAAGAAGTCTCGTGTATGCCCGCATGGAACAAAGGGTTGCTGAGACACTTTTTCTTAGGCAACTACCCCTCGACGGGGGGAACTCAGAATGTGTTTTTAAATTTTTGGTCAAAAGTGCTTCGGAAGGTTGATCCGTAGGCGCTGGCCGGATTGGGGGTGGTGGTGCGTCCGTTATGACAGGCCGCCTAATGGTTTTGTGGGCGTTGATGGGGGCCCCGTCAACCTGCTTGGTACACTTCACTGTGCCCTCCCCTTTT
Source organism: Conus ventricosus (assembly GCA_018398815.1). Lineage (NCBI taxonomy): Eukaryota > Metazoa > Mollusca > Gastropoda > Neogastropoda > Conidae > Conus > Conus ventricosus. The sequence continues at coordinate 27,308 of JAFLJL010013861.1, read as the reverse complement.
GTGCGTGGTGACAAAGGATGTAAAAAAAATGGGGCAATCCGTTCGGATACAGATTTTGTTTGCAGCGATTTTCAAATTGTAAAAGGCTTGGGCGCGAACCCATCGTTTGAAAGAGTGTTGAGCCCTAATTTCGGCCGGGAGTATCTATGCTTGAGTCCAATCATTTGGCGTGGCTGAGTCGGGGAAAGCTGTCACAGTGTAGGAGTGTGTCCAGCGTGACACTGGCTTGAGAGGAAGCCCAGAGAAAGAAAGCTGCGCTGGGGTTTGAGTCGAAATGCAGAATGTTTCCCATTCGTTGCATGACTATATGCTTTCAGACATTATACCAGTATGGAAGCTGAACCTGACTTTTCAGCAAGAGGAGGTGAACTTGTCGGGACATTCAGCGTGTGGAAGTGGCAAAGCAAGACTGGCGCATCTTCTGATGATGCCAGGCCAAAAGGAACGGAGTTTTCACATGCTGGAACGTGTGGTGGGGGTGTGCCAAACAATCAGACTACACACGTGGACAGAGAATTTTCAAGCAGCCCGTCAGAACTTTATTGAACAGCTCCTCCAATTGGAGGCGCTTTCCGGATGATTTCGATGAGTACAGTGTCGCGTTGGCAAATTCTTTGAGACGAGATCCCCACCAAGCAATCATTCCGGACCACGGGTCTTACGAAACCCCGAGAACTGACAGTAACTGACTCCCCACTTGCGACAGTGAAAAACCGGACCACTGGCAACGGGGGATGACTTAAACAGTTCAGGAAATGAGTGCTACGGGGGGTATGATACTTTTGCGGGTCTTGTGCATTGTGATCAGAAAAACTTGGTGTGCAGTCCCCAGACTTCGCTTTGTTGCAAAAAATTGCTTGGTTATCCCGTGTCCAGCGTGGCGGGAGAGAGGGTTTCATTTGTCCAGAACGGAATAAAACAGAGGCCGTCTTCCCGGTGGCGGGGGATTTGGTTCACGGCTGATGCGCCTCATTACCCCCGCTAGAGTGTTCGAGACTTTGATGTTGCCTCTGCCATGACGTTTCTTCGCAATGAAAGTGCGTCGAATTTGGTAGGTGAACCTTTTCTTGTTTTGACGTCTCTGAATTGTGCTTGCAAAAATTTACATCGTTATTTGCAATGCTACCGGAATTTTTTCACGGACTGGTTTTGCTTAGAGGCGCTGAAAAACGGTCGGGTAGGAGACGAGGGGAACGGGTTTTTGAAAAACCTAGCGCGAATGATTCACTCGTGGCTGATTTCAAAGGGTAGATAGCGGCTGTCCGATTTTGGCCAGAGGTCGTGTTCTCTGTGTGCCCAAGTCTGTAATAAAGTTCATACTCAAACGCTTTTCATTCCCAGTTATTGCGTTTATAACGGATACATATACACCACACTTTCCAGACATGCTCCATTTGCGTTACAATAATTTAAGAGAGATGATGATGATGATGATGATGTGATAATGTAATGATGATAACAATAACAATAATGATAATAATAATAATAATATTATCATAATTATTATCATTAACATCATCATTATCATTATTATTCTCATAACAACAACAACAGTGATAATAATATTCCACATTAGCATCATCACATTCGTTCCATCCTTTTTTCTTTTTCCCCCTTTTCCCTTCCTTCCCTTTTTTTTTTTTCGTTTTCCCTTTCCCTACTTTCTTCCTTCCTTCTTTCTCCCTTCCTTGATCGGTTCCTTCCCTTTTCGCATCCTCCTTTTCCTTCCTTCCCTATTTCCATTTTTCTTCCTTCATTCCCTTCTTTTCCCTTCCTTGCTGTCTTTCTACTTCCTTCCCCTTTTCCCTTTCCCTCCTCCCTCCCTTCCTTTATTCCTTGTTCTTTTTCCCCCTCTTTCTTTTTTTTTTTTTTTGTTCCATCTTTGTGCCACCTCAGTGGCTGGGGCACCCACTACCGCTCATTCCGACACCCCGTCCACGCCACAGCCCCGGTTTAGTCCCGCCTCAGCCCCGGCACCGGCAATCCACAGGGAGCAGTCAATATTAAGTCGTCAAGAGGCAACCCACCGGGGGAGAAAACAGACTGCTGCCGAGTCACTTCGGTGGTGTTCAGTGGCGCTGTTCTGATTCCCAACGCAGCGGACACCACCTACTAAGTCTTGACAACAGTAAATGCTTTGTCGCGGGACTAGGGTGCCGTCCTCTTTCTTTCTTTCTTTCTCTCTTTCTTTCCTTCCTTCCTTCCTTCCTTTCCACGATTAGTCCTAATGACCGCTCACATGTTTCCTCCTTCCCCCCTGTGGCAGGTGGAGAAGACGGAGCTTCACCAGCTGATCATGGACCTGGAAACCAAGCTGAACGAGGGGTCAGGAAGGTCGGGCTCCTGGAGAAGCAGGTGGGCAATATGCAGAAAAACCCTCAACCAAAACCAACAACCAGATGGTCATGCTGCAGCAGCAGATGGCGAAGATGCAGCAGCAGTGAACGCCATCACAGGAACCGCCCCCGCCAATCAGGTCCCAGCAGCGCGTGTCGTGTCAGCGACCCATCAACAGCCTCAGGGTGGTCGCGGAGGTGGTGGTGGTGTGGTGGTGGTGGTGGTGGTGGTGGAGACTCTTCGCCGCAAAAAAGACCCGGGAGGAGCGTCCCCCAAGCATCACCAGGCACCTTGGGGTTACCTCCCATCCCCGGTTCCTTCACAGCCGGCAGGGGGCCCGGTTTTAGCGACCGTGGCAAAAATCCGGTATAACTTCCCGCCAAAAAGAGAAGAACGCCGGATTGGATTGGAATGGACTTTTTTTGTTTTGTGGTGTACTTTAGGTGTGTTTGTTTGTTTTTTTCCCCCCTAAAAAAGGTTGTTCTAGGTTTGTGATGTACTTTAGGTTTTTGTTTTTTTTTAATGTTTAACAGAGATTGTTTAGTTTTGTGGTGTATTTTAGGTGTGTGTATGTTGTTTGTTTTTTAATATTTAGCGATTGTTCTACTTTTGTGGTGTTTCTTTAGGCTGGTTTTTTTTTTTTTTTTTTTTTTTTTAAACAGAGGTGTTTGGAGTTGTGGTTTGTAGTATGAATGCGATCTCCCCGGAAGCTTAGACAATCCTTTATCTGGTATCTAAGCCCAGAAGGCAGCATTATTTTTCATCACTTCCATCCAACTTTTAAGCCACGATGCTCTTACAGAGTCAGGTTTTTTCCCGGGTGAGGGTGTAAACCAAGGGTCTGGGTACCATGCATTGACCAAATATAAAGAGCCCGCAACAAAAATAACTCTAGCACAATTCTGCTGTGCAATCCACTTTGAAAGATATGTATTATTCCTGAACACATTAGCAGATGGGAAAACAAGTGCAGGCTAACAATTCTTCCGTCATCACATTAATGACTTGGCAAAGCTTTGAAATTTAGAAAACGAAAGGGGGAGGGATGGAACAGGGGAAGAAAGAAAACGAGAACAAAAATTGGGCTACATATCATAAACATTCACTGGCAGCTTACAGGAACCATTATAATCCATCTTGAAGACAGATCTATTCGTACTGCCTGCTTCGAGGCCTTTCGTCCGCTGAATCGGACTCATCAGGGAGGCACGGCTGATGTATGTATGTATGTATGTGTGTATGTGTGTAGTATGTATGTATGTATGTGTGTGTGTATGTATGTATGTATGTATGTATGTATGTATGTATGTAGTATGTATGTATGTATGTATACGCAGACAAAAAAGGGGGTAAGGATGGAATGGCGGGGAAAGAAGGGGGAGGGCGAGAGATGACACTGTACTACAGCAACATTCCCTGAGCGGGGCGAACGGCCGGAATTTCTATGATTATATTATAATGAATACTTACATGGCGCCTATTCTCAGCTCGAGGACCAAGCTCTAAGCGCTTTACAATCCACATTCGTTTACATAACGGGCTGCCAACCTACGCAGAGAAATCTACTGTGACTGTGGGCCTACACAATGCAATTTTCGTAATAGAATTACACTCCTTCGGTGATGCAAAGCTCTCTTTGCTTATGAAGAAAAGAAAAAAAGGAAAGCGGAAACGCACACGCACGCACCCACGCACGCACGCACGCACCCGCACGCACGCACGCACGCACGCACACACACCACACACACACACACACACACACACAAGAGAGAAAAGAAAAGAAAAGAAAAGAAAAAGAAAAAAAAGCTCTTGTCATAAAGAAAGAATTCATTTCGTTCACAAGATTACTCTTTTTCAGAATGCAAATTACTCTTTTCATGTTGAACATTTCATCAGGAAGCTAACTCTTGTACTGATAAAAAAAAAAAAGACTTGTTTATTTTTCATGAAATTACTCTCTTTTTTATGATAAACGTTGCTCTTTTCGGGACGAACATTTTTTTTGGCGCCAAAAAATCACTCTTTTCATGGAAAAAAAATTTTTCTCCACATTTGCAACCCATTTACTTTTCTTTGTTCTAGAAGATATTCACACCGTTTTTTTTAATTTAGTTTGTCACTATTTGTAGCATACATAATTTTTGTTTCTTTCAACCTGACAGTCTGGTTGTAATAGTGTAAACACTGTTCAAATTGGAGACCAGCTGTTTTATCAGGTGGTGTGTGCTCATCTGGCTTGCCTCGTGTTGTTTTTGTTTTTATTTTTTCTGGCAGCCTGATGCTGACAATTAATTTTTTCATTGAAAACAAAAGCAGCAAAAAGCAAATCAGAATTATTGGCGCGCTTAGTGCATCGTAGTTTTATCAGTCGTAGGATATGTGTGGATTTGCTACTACGCTGTATCTTTGTTGTATTATGTGATTGGCTATACTGTTTTAATAACTGTTGTTGTTGTTTAGGGTGAGACTTT
>JAFLJL010013861.1:0-15000 GCA_018398815.1 Conus ventricosus | reverse complement strand
GCTAACATTTTAGGCTAGCTCTTTCTCAAAATAGTAACTCCTTTCTTCTTCAGGCTTGACTGTTAACATTGTTTTTAGATTTGCATTGTTAAGTTTGAGAAGTAATGTCACCGTTACTCATTGCTTCTTTTAGGGAGCACACCCCGTCATTACCTCAGGGTATTGTTAACTGGCTAATTTGGCCCCTTGTTTTTTCTGTAACTTTTCGACCCGTTATTATTTCCTTGGCTTCGCTTCTATTAAACCATACGACTTTGTAGAATATTTCGTGGAGTGCGACCATTTTTTGTTCCGCAAACGTTTTCAACAGCATGTTCTAAAAAGAAGGACGGTCTTGGGTAGTTCTTGTCACCCACCATTTTTTAAAACCCAATTAAAAATGAGTGCATTCCAAACTACTGCTGCACACTATTCTGTTGGGCCCCACTACAATCTTAAAAACTGTAGCAACTGATACTCTTGACATTGCTGTCGCCCAGACTGCCGCTTTTCTAAAAAAGTGAGCACTCTTTGACGAGCAATCTTAACCCCCCTCTTGCAACGAACCACATCAAGAAAGCGTGGTTTAGTCATCCGTGCAGTTTATAGAACCAGTTAAACGTTTGCTGAGTTTTGCGCATCAACTGGGTGTGGAGTGGCGTATGCTGATCATTTTAAACATCACCATGTCCTTTGTGAGGTCGTGTTACAGATTTCATTCTATTACACCTTCGAGTATTTTGATGCGTTGCAAGGCCGATTACTCAAACTGACAAACATTTAATTCCACTCAGCAACTTAATAGACATGAAGGGCTTTTAAAAGGATTTGTAAACGAATTTAATTATTAACATCAAGGACAGGCTTTAGACAAAAGTTGGATCATAATTCATGGTCTAGGCGACCTTGATTTTCGGGCACGCCCAGAAAGTATAAACTAAGGGACTGGCATCCTCTTTCAAAATTTCTTTTCAGGCCAAACTGTTCAGCCTGGGTCCCATACAGCAAGAGCATAAAATGCATGGACAACATTTATTTACCGACACTTCTAAGGGCCTAACTAGGGCGGTAATCGCGCGAATACGACTTCTATTGTACTTACGTTGGTGTTTTTTTTTGCTAGGGGCGCAAGCACAGGCAGATCACGGTAACTGATCCTTCTACTGGCTTCTGACGCGCAAAACATACTTAGCAACATTTAGAGGACGCCATTAATTCTCCAGTTGATTACCTTCAAGTATTCAAAGGTACCAACATGTTTTACAAATATGCAAGATCGAAGTAGACTTTGAGTTGGCACTGGTTTTCTACCATGCTGCCTTCTGAACCTCAGACTCCAGGTAGGACTAATAATAAATCTAATAATGAAATTCTTCTTCTAGCAGGTGCAATGAAGCAGAAGGTTGGGACAAACGCCAAAATTCTGAGCCATGTAATATTACGAACAATTTAAAGAAACGCCCAAAGATTAAGTCATCTAATCCCCGAAGTCCAACCCCCCAAGTCCTTGAAGATCAGCAAGCTCGCGGGCTCTGTACGCGAATGACCCTGCTCTGGACACGGCAGCGCTTGTTTTGGATTAAACTGGCATAGGATTACTTGGTCTTTATCTTCTAAATAGTAACCTAACTATTACAAGAACTAATGTCCATAAGTGTCGGCCCCATAAAAGCCAAACTACTTTGCTTGCAGTTAGGACATAAGCCAGCTAACAATACCTCCTAATATACCTGGTAAAGAGTCTATAGCTTTCCTGGTACTTTTTTTAATAAACTGCAAGATGATCAATGTTGTTTTTTTACCCATGATTTATCAGGCGGAGGATGGAGGCGTGGCGGGGAGGCATGAACTTTGCTCTCACACCGCCTGCTGTAATAGTCTCACCAGAGTACTTATTGCAAATCCTAGGCAGTTATAACGCTTTGCTAATGTGACTCCATGCTCTCTAAACAGCGTTCGATTCGTTCTGCTTGTGTTGTGTCTTCATATACACTTTTTTCGATGAGTTTTTTATTCTATTCACTTGATGTAATTCGTACACTTGGTCTCGGTTAGTAGTTAGCACTTCTAGTCTTGCTGATCTTCTTGTTCAAGATCTTTTAGTCTTTGGGTTTTTCTTTCTTTATTTTCAGGCCCTAAGTTGGCGTCATCAGCCTCAACGAGTTTTTTCTTTTTCTCTTTTTATATGCTCATCTAGTTCACCTAGTTTTGTAAATGTTTGTTAATTTCGCCCTCTATGGTTCTTAAAGCATGATCAGGGCCGATAATTTCTCGCATGGTAGCGGTGAGTGTGGTATCGTCTTTAACGGGTTTCTTCTGAACAAACTGGCATTCTGCTTCTATTACATTTATTAATTCACTGCTGATTGCTTTAATTCTCTAAGTTCATGTATTGCTTTGGTTATCTGTTGGAGTTCTTGCAGTGTGTTTTGACGGTTTAGAAAACTGCCTCTAGCCCTTATTTTGTCCTACAAGGCCAAGGCGTTTTGATTTTTCACACTGGTGTTAATTTCTAAATGAACCCACGGCTTTAACCAACTTTGATGGGTCTTTTTTAGTTGTACGCTGAAACAAGTTGTCCCTTGGTTCGCTCCTCAACAAAACAAATGATCTCTTTTAATTCAAAATCATTTGTGTCTATAAATCGGGACGGTCTTGGCCTAAACTGTGGGTACAATGATTTACTTTTATTACAGTTAATTCATGCCGCATTGAGTGCATTGAGCGATGCTGTGTCAAGGAATCATTTCATCATGAGTGTCTCCAGGGTCAAAAACATCATAAATCTTCTTCAGCTTCAATTCCTGCCATGTTTAAATAATTAACTTTTTTTTTGTTTAGAAAAAATGGGCAAACCGCACATGGCTCGGTCTTACACCCGAAAGACGGACTGACAGACCTTGGCGTGCGGGCCATCAGCGGAAACTTACTGTCCCCATTAATCCATCTACTATTGATGCGGATCAACTTCGTACTGTCCAATTTCCAGACCTAGGGGCGGAAGGGAAGTGATTGTTCTGCCAGGCTCTGCACGTCTTACTTTCAAAAAAGGACGCGCTTCAACAACTGACCCAAACAGGGACAGTTGTACAGAATTGGGGCGGGCAATCGTTTTAAGAACATTTCTTAAAATTGGGGGGCAGAAATATTTTCTTTACCCAATGCCAGAATATTTTTAACCTATTCTGATCTATGGCTAACCGGGCAATGAAAGGGCTGATCTTGCGTTTCAAGGAATCGAAAATGAAGACGCACTAACACCTAGCACGGGCGCCGCTCCCTCACCGCCGTAACAAATGTATGCAGCTGTAAATTTTGCGTTATGGAAATCGCTTTTTCCAACCTTAGATTTTGGTTGTTAAAAGCGCTGCGCCATACTTTAAGGCGCATTTACCAGCCAGATGTCATATGAATACTAACTTTTAATGAATACAACGTGTTATCAATCAACAGACACCGAAGCAAAGTCAGCATTTCTGCCATTCGTTAGAGTTTGACGTTGTTAGACCCTGATTAGCAAAGCTGATTGGGGATCAATATAAGTTCACTATTAGTAATCTATTACGTTAACAAGAGTGATTCATCATACAACAGATCTAGAAGCAGGGCAGACACTATATGGAATTTTAGTTTTAGTATTGCATCACTTCACTTACAGGCTTTTAATTGCTGTTGGTGCAAGTTGAAGAAGGACACCCGTTTTTAACCGCGCCCGTTGTCCTGTTTTTGAATCTATCAAAAACCGCCCCCGAGGCCATACCAATAGACGGTAGTCCTAACCAAATCTACGCTAGCGGGCTTTGACCTGCTCCTCCCATTTTTGACGACAATAGAAAATTGTTTGGGGGTGGAGGGGTAGTAGAATCAACAGAGCCTAGGTCTAACGATTTACTTTCACAAAGTTAGGCTTGATGATATTTTACAAACAAAAATACGGTTATGGATTGACCTAAGGTCAACCAGAGGATAATGGAGTTGTTTGGAAGCGGGGGAAAAGTGCGAGACGTAATAAACATTCAAATTGATTTAAAGAAGAAGAAGCCGATAAACCTCTTAATGTACATGTGTTTTTATTATGATGATTGCGCAGCTGAATATTCCAACAATAAGATTAGGACTATGTATTATACTAAATTATTTTCAATTTATAAAACGCATGTCTGCTCTGTTACGGTTTATCCAAATGTGCCTACGCACCGGAGATGCCAATAGAAGAGTAGCAGGCAAATTTGCTGTTCTAGAAACCCCTGACGTAAAAGCCTTTCAGATTAACAATCATTACGCAAATGCACAAAACTAGAGCGGACCTTTCCAAAATTACAGCAAACCAAACGACGGTATTCGGCTGCCCTTTTTGCTGTTAATTGTTAATACGGGAGCATCGGCACTATAATTGTCTTATCAGCAGGGAACGAGTGTGGGTCTCTTAGAACGGGCATAGGCGCACCGCAGCTTTACCTCTAGGAGGTTTGTCTTTAGCTCTCGGCCGTGTTCATTAGCTGTAAGTGCGGGTGGCAAAAATTAAAACTAAAACTCAAAGCACACAGCTAAGGTTCCACTACTAACAGCTAACACTTAGCTCGTTTTTAAACTGACAATAATTTAAAGCGCTTGTTGACTCAAACATAACGAGATGACGAATTTAATCGTTTTACAGGTTCGATTTTGATGACTACAAAAAACAAAGTTTGATCTTTAAACGAAAGGCGAGGGGCAAGTTTATCTCCACAGCCAGACGCCGAGCCAGATAAAAAGGATGCTTACACAAAAAGTAACGAGACATTAAACTCTTGTCAAAACAAGCTCACATCCAACCACACCAAAAGGTGTTTATACTTTAGTTTATGAGTCCAAGCGCAAAAGACGTTGATATTGTTCTGATTAAGTATTTTTTTTTTATTTAAATAAATATTTTGGCTTAGAAAAGATAGGAAAGGACAGCATGGCTAAGATATATGCGAAGGACAAGACGAATTCTTTGAAGGCTATGCTTGAAGGGGAGAGCGTTTATCAAGAGCACTGAATGATATTGATTTAGAGTTATTGACCAACAAACGTACAGGCAAGTGTTGTCATGCTATTTCTCAAGTCCAAGTAAACTAACAATCGACCCGCAGTTAAAAGTTATTGTTAGCTGTTTATCGACTATGAACAAATAAATGAAGAAAATCTAGAAGACTGGGTCTCAACTAAACAACGGACTATCTTCTCTAATGACTTAACACCCGTAGGTTGGGCTGACGAACTGCTTACACAGTTTGACGCTGCTGGCAGAAGAGCTTTAAAATGAGAGGCTCTGGTTGGTCAGAGGGCGGCAAGTCTTAGAGATTAGATTCAAAACAGGCTAAGTATGCACGATTGTAGGGCAAGGCTTACATTCCGCTACGTCGGGATGTGGTTTTAAAGAGAAGCAGTTTTTAAACATTAAGCATTCCGACGGGACAAATGTTTCATGTGGTGAGTTCTTGCAACCGCTGCATCATGTCCGCGACCACGCAGAGAGAGTGACTAAACTATCAGGCAATACACCAAAAGATCTTAACCTTCAATGGAATATCCTTTCCTGTTAGTGTAGACAAATTGATCAGTTTGAAGAACAAAACAACCCAAACTGTTAATGTAACACATGAGGTGCGGAAACAATTGGTGCCAATTAATAGTGTCCAAGAGCAGTCCAAACAATAGCGCGAACCAGCCAAAAGGCATGTGGACTTACTCCTAATGTTTTCGCCAGCGGGGCTGCCCCATTACACATTGATCGCACAATGGCAGATTATTAGACGCACTACTTCAACCGCCATGACCCTTACCACCACGCAATTTGTAGAAAATGTTAACAGGGAATTCCAACGCTCAAGCGCGCTTGAACATATAAAACACTTGTAAAAGTTCTGTCGAATTGTACGACAGAACCTAACTACGCCCCCGCCAGGATCTAAAGTAGTTTTCAGACTGGAAACGGCTGCAAACAAGTCCATACGTAGTTTACGCCTGACTTTGAATCAACTCATTGTTTCCTTTGACGGGCAGCACCACAAAAAACTTCGAAAAAACAGTTCTTAATGAGTAATATAGGCTTTGTTCATTGCCTTCATTATTGGTTAGGTCGGATGGCGATTATTCAGAGCAGAATTATATAGAGGGCCAGTGCTGCAGAATACTTCTTAGACGCATGCAGGCAAAGTGGTAATGACTGTTCTAATAATCTCAACTTACTGAACTCATAATGACGCCTGAAGAACACAACAACAGTATGACACAGCCACGCCATTGTTGGATTTGCGGTTTCGAGCTAACGCCCAAGAGTTGTAAACCCCACAGTTAGAGACCCTGATCACCTTGTGGGGATGTTCCGCGGAGCGGGATAACAAATGGCAATCTTCACTAAGGTTGGACCAAAAGCCATGGAATCGGCAGTCTACCCCCTTAATACACACATTGCGGGTTATGACTCTCACCTTATAATGAAAGCAGTAGCCGCCGCCTTTAGGGTGTTACATGCATTGCACAGTCATCAGAAAAGTACATGTGTTTCCCTTTAAATAACATGTCTTTTTAAGGACTCTTATGCAGTACTGCTGGGTTCATAGAGTCACTAGCTATGACTTAAAGTCCTGCCCACATAACGGAAGAATATTTTTGACTCAACTCTTGTTAGAAAGGGTGTTTACCCTTATGAGTAATGAAACAGGTAGGAAGGTATTGATGAAGACACAACTTCCTCCTAAAGGTGCGTTCTGTTCTAGTCTTTAGAGGAAAAGGACATCGTGATTCTGATTCCCAGCATGCTCCCGATGCTGGCCCAAACGTTCAGATTGTAAACGATGGGAGCCTATCCATGACTCCTATTAAGGCAAGATGTATGTTTGTTGGCGGACGTCTTTGAATTCATAGGAAGACCTGCATTGAACACATTACAGTTTGGATCCCGCGCATTCATTTCTGCGCCCGGGATGGCTGGGACGCTTCTTAAAGTGTACTGGAGTACAAATTGATCTATTGTCAGATTTACCAATGATTCAGATGATTTGAAATACGATTGCGTGGAGGAATTAGTATGGCGTCGCATCATTATGTAAAAGGCAAACAACAAATACCTAGATGATTATGATCGAGTTTAAAAGGTCTAACTATCTCATGTATTTTAGATGCAAACAATCTGATTTGGATGGGCAATGGCGCAATCACTTCATTACTCAACTTTTAATATGTACACGGCGGCGACCCGAACATATTCAAAAGGCATTAAAGTGGTTTGAACAGTTTAACGCCTGTTCAGCAGCGTGGTTTCATTCTGAAGTTGACTTAGAATATCCTCAGGACCTCCATGACCTGCATAATGACTAATCCATTAGCAGCAGAAAGTCTAAAGTGGATCCGAGAGAGCCGCCTAAACTTGTGCCTAATCTTCGAGGCAAAAGCAAATTATGTCTGTCATACGGACTTCTACATTTTTATTTAAGGAAATGGTTGAGTGACAGTGTTAATCGCATAATAGCTTTTGATCACGAACAGTTCATTGACACCATACATCATGATGACACTGGACCTCAGAACTAAATCAACAATGTTTTTTTTTTTACTTCAGAAAAGACTTTTTCAGTTGTGAACAAACAGGCTGTATTGGCCAGGCCAATGGACGAAATCCGCCACAAGCGCAAAGCTGCAGATTGGTCACCAGACAGAATGAAAGCAATTTCGCGATTCAAAAAACTAATTTATCAGGACTTCAGAAGCCATATTTCATGATCAGCTTTTGGATTATGATGAAAAAAAAAAGCAGTCACCTTAGACAAACCTGTATTTTATTGGGTTTACTGTTTTAGAATTATCAATGCTTTGCTGTTAGAGTATTCTTTATGACTACTTTAAGTCCCTCGTATCCTGAGTCCAGAGTACTTTTACACAGCACAGCTAGTTTTGTGTTATTTTATAGATATCCCTACTGACGCCCTTATAAAAGACCTGGCCATGGCCGTCTCTAAGACACGCGGGATGGTATGACACGTCGATTACCTAAAGATCGCCCTTTTGCATTCAATTACTAACAAGGAAGGTTTTAGGGAAAGATGAAGGATGAATTATCTGGAAAGGTGATCAAGGAGTATGTTGGGGTTAAGGTCAACAATGACAGTATTTCGAGCCAGGAGAAAACATTAAAGGGAAAGAAAGGGGATTATCTCGCAGCGTAGTGCAGTCAAACATCTACATGGACAACTACAGAAGCACTGTTCGGCAATAAGACTTTTCATCATGACAACGTAAAACTGCGATCTAATCTTCCATGAGATCCAAACACCACGTTGTTGTAACAAAGGAAGTCGTTAGATAGAACAAACCACTAACCGGCGTGTTTGTTAATCCGGCGTTTTCATATGCAATCGGGCACTGGAGGACCCATAAACAGGGGTTTTATATTTTTCATCAACTTTTATTATAAGCTCACTCATTAGCTTCATCCATTCATTAAATCTTTTCTCATGTTTGCTTGACGTGTTTCGCATTTTTTTTTATATTATTTTCAAGCTATTCTTTTCCCAATTTGGGGGTTTGGATTGTAGGTGATCCTGGTGATTTAGCATGCAGTGATTTATCCTCGAAAATGTTTCCTTAATAGCATTACACGCATTGAAAATGATTCCCGTATCATTTTATGGTCTCTTCCTTTACCATTCTGGTTTCTTCTGCGCTTCCTTCTGGCATTCCATTTTAAACCAAAATATGTTTACGTAAATTAATTTAAAGCAGAACTGTGTCTGGCGGAATTGATCTGCAGTTCTTCTTTCACAAAAGATCTTTGAGGAGCCGTTGTTATGTTGTGTCAGTTTTCGTAAATATACACGGCGCGGATTCATCTTTACAATTCTTTTTATTTCATATGGGTCAACACTCCAAATGGTTCGTATTTCCGTGCCTGATGCGGTGTCCCCTTTCTGCTTCTCCCGTAAATAAAGGACCTTTCTTTCTACCCAAATGGTGATAGTTTGCCGGATGAAGACTCTCCTTCCAGCAAACATATATGTTTTTTCTTTTGTTTGTTGTACTGTTTTAACCTTATAAAATTTTCAGTATTCATTGCGCGCAAACTGAGGGCCGTCTTCTCACCCCATTCTGTGTTGCGCAGAATCGTCATCCGCTCTCTGTGATACCTGGTAGGAGGGAAAGACTTTCGGCCTAACTGTTTGTTAACAGTTTTAACTAAAGCCTGTGATCTGTGAACTCCGGACTGCCTCTTTTAATTGTAACTTATGTTTTCCCAATAATGTTCACTTGCCTTTTACATTCTTTTCCATCATCGACTTGAATCATGCGAGGGTAAGTTAGTGGACTCGTTGGTATTCAAGTTGTTAGCAAATCAGCAGCAACGCAGACAGCACTTTTTTGTGTTAATGGTTCAGCATCTTTGTATCTTGAAGCTATGGTCACTGACTGTAAGGGGTCCCCTTCCCTTATATTGTCTAATCCTATCGGAGGGGTAAATATAAAAAGATCCATTTGATGGTTGTCGTTAGGAGTTGTACTTGAAAAGTGTGGTCTCTGTATTCGTTTCGGGCGGCAGGTAAATAAATTTGCCAAATCCCCCCGATGATTCGATCGCCCCCCATTCCTTCGCTGTTTGTTCATGACTCCTGCGCTTGGCTTCGCTTTTGTTATTGCTGCGATACCCTTCCAATTATCCTTGGGGCGACTAATAGATTTTGTTCATTTGTTATTTCCGCCAATATTATGTGCAACAAAAATAGACACAACGGTATACCAACGGACAATAAACGCGATTTCTTGCATCTTTTGTTTATGATGGTTGATAAAAGTCACTCCCCCCCCCCCTGAATTTGGTGGGGGCAATGTCTGGACCGGTTTGCCTGTTACTAGATACTATTCTTTTCTAGCTTGGTCAACATTTTTAAATGTGTACGGCTGCATGCCCTGTTCTTTCAGGGTGTCCTTAATAAAAATCTAACTGTCAAGTCTCTGCCTTTATTAGGCTCTTGTGCAGCTGCTAAGTTCCTCCATAGCTTTGGATGTCTTTTTCTCTCGCCGTCTCCCGCAGTTTACTAAATGCAAAATTACTTCGCCTAAAAGCAAGCGCATTAACCACGCGCGCCTACATTATTGCGAGTGAAGCCATATTTTTATTAAATGTATTTTTTGTTATTAACATATTTATATTCGTTTCGGAATATATTCCTTGTTAACTAGAAAATCTTTCGCTGGCAAACCGAAGCGCAATGATCGCAATTCGCTTGCTGAATCTCAACGTCTAGTTTGCCAAGGATCTGGTGTTTAATTCTTAACAAGCTTTTACCAAGCATTGATGTTCTCCTACACTTAGCCCTCAATAACAGCAGAATGGCTATACAAGGTTAGCACGTTATTTCGGTGCTCATTTTACGAAAAAAATAAAATAATTATAATTTATTAAAAAACAAGACCCGTGATGATCTCCTACAGCTACAGGCAGCCTTAAACCTTCCGAAATTATGAATGACCACGCTGCTGACCAAGCTCATTATGCCCAAAGGAGAAGGCTGTATTCTTTAGCAGCCCTGTGTGGAAAAAAACAAAAACAGTTCCTCGGAACTGAATTCAGCATAGAACAGATCAACAGATGTCGCCGCAGGACATTTTAAAGTATCTAAGGTTATGAAGAGCCGCTGGGGTTCAAGATATGGTAAAAAGTGTGGGGCAAAAGCTCTTAGTTTGTCACCACTAAACTAGTCATAGATTTGCTCCCATGATCTGAACAAGATCTTACGTATGATTTAACGCAAGATCCAGTTTTAACAAGACATTAGAGTCTCTAGGGTACTTTGATTTTATTACTACAGATTTGGAACATTGCTTATCGCCATTAAACTCATGGGATTAATAACTTTTAATCCATATAGAGTTTATTTCCCTTCAATAATGAACGATCTGGAAAATCAGCAGAACAGAAAACACTGAATCAGGTGGAGCAAGAAACCAAGCAAAAAATCAGCAGAAACCGCTGAATCAGGCGGAGACATTAACAATCTGGGGTGTTGAAGCAGGAGAAAACTTAGCAGAGTGGAACAGACCAAAAAATTAATGTTACAGCATCCTTGAAAACATAACACCTCAACCGCCAGAAACAAGTTGATTCACTGCCAGCTTATAAAACTCCATGTGATACAAGGGCCCCAAAGTCTTCTGGAATATTGGAACTTAAAACGTTGCCATTTTTGGCGCCCTTGCTGCTGTTGGGGCGGTTATTACTGTTATAAAACATATTAAAGAAATGGCAACAGAAACAAAGCAATCAAAAAAATTGAGCCACTAACTGCAGAAAAACAGACAACTACGCCAAAAACGCCAATAAAAAAGCATCATTTGATCCATTTTTCAAATGGAATATATTTTTTAAGGGGAACTTAATTTTAAATTTTTTTCTAAAATTAGATCATGCGTATTATTTAAATGATTGTGTCAATAAATAAAGACAGGAGTCTATAAAAGACATTTCCATAGACCAGAATTGTAATCAATGGGGTTGCTTCGGATGTAAAACCTTCCTTAAGATCGAGCAGAGACGTGAGCAAGAATCTCACCGGATGACGCGTTTTTTGAGGCGTGTGTGTACTATATTAGACATTTACTATTACGTTAAAACAAGATTGTATTTTTTGATAAATTATTACGATAACTTGGCCACAATTTGCTACCCCCATTGCTAAGTACTGCCTTCGACCCTTGTGCATGACTTGAGGATGACTTGTAAATGACTTGGAGAATGCCTTAAGTAAGAACTTGTGATGACTTTGAGAATGACTTAAGTAAGAACTTGTGAATGGACTTTGGAATTGACTTAAGTAAGAACTTGCGGATGACTTGAGTGTGCATGGTGGGGGTGGGGTGGGGGTTTGGCGTGCGTTGGGGTGGGGGTGGGGGGGGACCGGCGTGCGTAGGGGTGGGGCGGTGGGGTGTGCATGCGTGGGGTGGGGGTGGGCGGAGTGCTGTGTGGGTGTACACGAGCGTTATTATTTGTCAGTGAACCACCACTTGGTGCAAGACAGTGCTTGCGTTTTTCGTTGCGAGTTCAAAAGCAGCCCGCCAAGTGCACAACAAAAGTCTGATCTCACTGTGATAACCTTTGAGCCGCTCTAGGGTTGAAGCGGTGGGCGTTGAAGAAACAGCTTGCCACTCTCGCGACTATGACCGCTCTTAGGGGTTAGTGCGATGAAGAAACGGCTTGCCCCAGTGGACTTTGAAACTGCTCTAGGGTGAGCGCTGAAGAAACGGCTGCTACTGTTGATCCTTGGGCCGCTCTAGGGTGGAGCGTGGAAAACGGCTTGCTACTGTTTGCCCTTGGCCGCTCTAGGTGGCGCGCTGGTTCCGCTCACTGCTGCGGACTTTGAGAGGCGTGGGTGTTTGGAGTTGTATTGCTCTTGTACGGGAGTAGTCCAATAATTTAATTCCTCACTGTTTGGAAAACATTAAATACAAATCCTTCCTCTTAGAGTAGACTTTATGAAGAACGACCAACTGTATGACAAAACTTTTAGCCTTTGGATCCCTCAAACAAAGAGCAAGCTCTCTTAGTTGCGAGAATATGAAGGGCCTGCCGCCTCTCAACTCCATCCAAAGCACTAAACAAATGTGCATGGTACTCAACACATGCTCGTAAGTCTGTCAGCTTAGAAATCCCCCATGTCTTTGTTCTGCCATGATTTAAAATATATATCAACAAAACCAAACCTGCCACAAAAACCCAGTATATATCTTCTCACTACACCACACACCTTCAATAACAATACAACCCGCGCTACGGGACACCTGGCGCGCTGTCAACCTGAAATGAATACACCCCCCATCCCACCCTCACCTGGCAAGCCCTGTCTTCGCTTTATTGATTTTTTGGTCGTTGCCGTGCGCTGTGTGATTGAACGAGGCATCCGCGCGTCTCGCTAGCGATTAGGTTTCGGCTCGTGGTCAGCCTATCTGTTACACATAGTTTTGTAGGTATGTCGTTACATCCGTCATTGTATATTTGAAGCATTTATATAAAGATAGTGCTAGCCACACATCCTTCTCCATACTAGTAGATGTACTAAGGGCCTGCTATCCCTATATAGTTTTTGTTTTGCCAAACATTCTAAAATCGCCATTCCAGTTGCATACAGAGCACACTTGAAGGTGGATGAACTGGTTAGAATTAAAAAAGTTAGAAAAGTTATACACATCTTAATAACAGATCAGCTTGCCACATGAACACTGAATCTATAGTTAACCAATCAAATCAAGTTAATACAACTGAGCTTCAAGACAAATACCAGTTAGCGCAATGAAGAACGGAAAGAGTCGGTCTCTCGCTGTTAGCGAGGAACGTGTTAGGCACACGTCGCCTGTGCGGGCAGACATGTGATAGTATGGTTCCTCACTGACTGACTCATACTAATTCTTTCAACAACTATCTACATGCAGTTAATGTAAAAACTTATGGCCTCGAATAAACAAACCTGTTCTTCAGTAAACGTTTTTTGCCATTTTAAAATAACTCAATTAAAACACAGTGGTCACAACAGAGCGCGTGAAAAACACAAGCCTTCAGTGTGCAAGTAGTCCACCACATGCCCGCCCCGGTCGTGCCACGTCGACAGCCTCGATCTGATGGCAATCTAGACTTTTCCAAATGTGGTGCAACCCAACCCGAGTGTGTTTCGTTTACACAGGACAGGCTAGGTGCAAATGCGCGCGCCGTAAATTACAGTGATCAGATTTCAGCCCCGTGTAACCAGTTTGTAGGTGGAAATTAGTCAGAAGAAGTGTGCGGATTTTATGTCATTTAATTGAGAGGAGAAAGAGTGTGTGCAATGGTGTGTGCTGTGTAGTGTGTCCTGTCTGCCCGCCTTTGTCTGTTGTCCTTGTCTGCATTCCTGTCTTTCCTTTCTGGTGATAGCTCTTCTGCTCTGCTGTCTGTTTGTCTGCCGCGTGTTTGCTATCCTCTCTCTCTCGCACTGTCGCTCACTGAGAAAATAGGCGGCTTTTTAGGCCACTTTGCCCACAAGAACTCGGTGGAGGGTGAAAGTGCTTAGAGTCGGCCTTTCCCTGTTCGCTAAGCTATCAGGTCACAAACTGGGTTACATGCCGGACGACTCTAGTTTTAGTAAGAGTTTGCTTTCCCCATATTCCAGGTAGCCTCAAATCAGCAGAAAGCAGTCGTTTTAATTGCTCCTGTTGGGGGGGCGGGGAGGAGGGGGGAAGGAGATGTACCTGAGGTTCAGGAGAAGGAAGAGAGCAGTTAGAATGGTCTGACCAGTCCCAGCGTTGTGGGCTTGTCTGTGCGTCTTGTGACAGCAGAACTACAGTCAGACCTGATGGCATCCGAGTCAGCAGATCGTGTCTCACTGACGACGGCCATGTCCTGTTGTTGGCCTGTCGCTGGAGCTTCCGGGATCGTACTCACCAGTGCTGCCGGACTCTCAGCTAGGGCTGTTGACTGGTCTGAGTGATGAACGTTGTCCATGACAGTCCTAATATCCTGCAACGAAGAGCACGAAGCTTCCTTTTCTTTACGGTCTTTATCCTCCGTTGGATTCGCTATGTTGCGACAAAGAATTCGCGTGGATGGGTATCTGGTCAGAGTGAGAGAGAGAGAGAGATGCGAGAGTAGAGACGGAGAGAGAGAGAGAGAGAACGGATTCGACGATGTTTACGTCTTTAGATGCTTAACTCCCTGCAGTTCTTTCCTTGCTATTCGTCACTGTTACCAACAGATCCATGTGAAATTACCATCTAAGATATATTGCTTGCTCTTACACAGAACAGTTAACCGGAAGAAACTAAACAAACGCAGTAATCACGACCCCAACCTATTTGAGAAATTGTTAAATGTTGCTGCCCAGCTATTGCTAAAAAAAAAAAGAAAAAAAAGGCAAAGTCTTACAGACTATTAATATGTGGGGTATATTCGTGACAAAGAGGCAATGTGGAGTATATCGTGGCCAAGAACGCAATGTGGAGTATATCGTGGCAAGAGGCAATCAGCTTGATATTCTGATC
>JAFLJL010013860.1:0-7500 GCA_018398815.1 Conus ventricosus | reverse complement strand
TCTTGAACTCTGTTTCTGATATTTTATTCCCTTAATTTCCTCATCGTTTCTGATTTTTGCATGCTAATAACTCTACACATAATACAAATAGATAAGGTGATAGAGGATCCCCTTGACGACACCCTCTTTTTAATGGAAAAGTTTCAGACATTTTGCCGTTAACAATTACGTGTGTTTTAATGTTTTTATAAAAAGTACTAATCCCATTTACAATTCCTCACCAAACCAAAGCTTTTGATGGCTTTACCAAGTAATTCCAGTTAACTGAATCAAAAGCCTTTTCAAAATCTATGAAACTATAGTCCTTGTATATTTTTGTGATCCAAAATTTTAGTATTTTTCCTATCATACAATACTCAATTTATCCCCAATGTACCTCCCAATAAAATCCTGTCTGATCTCGTGTATTAGTTTTGGCAAAACTGTTTTGATTCTGTTAGCTATACATGTTGATCCTTTTTTGTAGGTTACATTTAACAATGAAATTGGCCTCCAATTATTGATGAATTCCCTAATTTGTCTCCCTTGGGTAAACATACTATTAAACGCCCTCCCTTTGTGTTATTGACATTTCCCCTTTACAAAAGCTCTCGTTTAAAAAGAACGAGTAACAAAAATCCCCTAGTTGTTTCCAGAAAAATTTGAAAAAATTCACTGTAAATCCATCTTGCCGGGACTTTTATCATTCTGCATATTCCTTAATGCTTCTGTTGCTTCTTCTTTTGTTATAAATCCCTCTAAGTTGGGTCAGATTCAGATTTGTTTAATTTTTGGTATTGTTTCTTTAAATTATCCAGATTGATATCTTGTGATTCACGTTCTTTATAAAGTTCTTGAAAAAAAAGTTTTAAGTTTCTTCTATTATTTCATGGTTTCTGATAAAACATGTCCGCGTTCTTCACAAGTTTTAACATTGCTTACTCACATAATTTGTTTTCAAGAGAACAAAATACTTATTTTTTTTCTCCCATGCAATCCCCCACCTTACTTTTGATCTCAACAGAATTCCCTTCCATTTTAGTTTTTCCTAAATTTGCCAACTGGGTTTTCTTTTCATTTAGTGCCGTTCTGTCTGCTTCTTTTCGATGCAGATTGTTCTCAAGGGACTGTATTCGTGTTCTAAGGTTTGTTCACTCCTTTTCAGGTCTTTATTCTTACTTATACTGTATGTAATTGTTTTGGCTCTAATTTCCATCAACACGGTATCAAGAAATAGCTGATCTGATTTTTCAAACTGAACTTGATCATTTGGTATCTTTTTTAAGTTTTTTTTCTCATATGGTACAGCTGCATATTGACTTTTAACACTCTCTATTGTATCATTTATTGACTGTACATATGTGTAATCTTTTAATAATGTTAAATTGAATTTCCAAAGACTTTTTATTTTTTCTACTGTTTTAAAGGTAAATTCAACTGTAACCAGCGAATGGTCACTGCGGTATCCAAAAAGAATGTCAGAGTTACTTACTTTTCCCCATTAATCTTTCAGAGCAATTAGATAGTCTAGGGGGGCTTTGCTGGAGTGGATTTGACCTTCGCCAAGTGTATCTGAGAACTTCTGGGTTAAACTCCCTCCATATATCTACTAGCTCAAATTTAGACATCATTTCAATTACTTCATCCCTGGCTTTGGCTTTGTTAATATTTTTATAGTTATCATAATCTAAAGCTGGGTTAAAAAAACCCAATTCCAGTCACCAGCAATAATAATATTTGAATTACCAATTTCCCTCTATTTTATTTTGTATGTCCTGAAAAAAAAGCAGGATCGTCTCTATTCGGGCCATAAATATTCATAATGTTAATGTTTCCCAGCGTATTCAAAAGGACAAAACATAGTTTCCTTTTGTATCCTTGATTTTTTTTCTCTATTTTAAACTAAAAATTTATTGTTGAATAAAATCCCTACTCCCTTGATCTACTGTTATTAGAAGAAAACACACACTCATACCCCCATTCAGCTCGTAATCTGGCGTTCTAATTTCCTTGGTGAAATGCTATCTGCAGAAAATACACTGAGTATTGTTTTTTGTCTAAAATGTTAAAACACATCCCTTTTTTTTTTCCAAAAATTCCCAAGCCCTGGCAGTTAAGAGACGATATTTTCAGGCTACCCATTATACTTTTGCATTTTTCTTTTGTTTTATGCTCCTGGTTAATGATACATAGTTGTCAAAGATGCCATGGTTGAACTCAGACAAATGAAAACTTAATATACGAAGAAACAAAAAGAAAACAATATGTGTAAAACATCCTTTGGTTTCCAGTGGGTGACCGACGGACACGAGCAAAATTATGAAACCAAAACAATAGGACAATAACACATGACAGTTACTACTAAAAAAAAAAAAAAAAAAAAAAAAAAAAAAAAATTAAACAGACAAAATGGTAAAATTGACAAAAAACTGACCAAAAACAAAAACAAAGTAAGTAAATAACAAACCAGAAAACCCTTTCCGGTTAAGTTCCGCAATCGGGAACACAGGACGGATACAATCTGTTTTCTTTCTTTTCTTTTTTTTTTTCTTTGGTCATGTGCCACAGAAAGAATACTACCAACATTACGGAGGAAAAAGGTATTATGGGAGTTGAGGGGGGGCGGGGGGGGGGGGGGGGGGGGGAGGGTAGGAGGTAGGGAGAAGGGTACTGATAATGACAGGGCGGCGGAGAAAAAAAGCCAGGAGCGAGCAATCGCGTGTTTTGTGCCCACTGGCGTAAATAGCTCACGTGTGCGTGTAGGAGCCAAACCTAGTAACAGTATCACCAATTCTCACAACGTAGAAATATCTCTAATTTTATCAAGAAAAGAAAGTTTTCTATCAAAAAAGCAATTTCCTGTCGGATGGGGTCTTTCTCGCAGGAAAGGATGAATAGAATTGGGGGAGGGGGGAAAGGGGGCAAGAATGAGGAGGAGGGAACACATAATAAAGGGTATGAGAAAGAAAAGAAAAGGTTAAAAAAAAAAAAATTAAAAAAATAAAAAAAAAAAAATAAAAAAGAAGAAATGGAGGGTGCAAAAGACATCATTTCCTTCACAACAATAACATTGGCTGAGCACGCTCAAATTTAAAACTAAATGTAAACGAAAGGCAGCTTCAACTGTATTGCCCAAGTATTATCTTCGTTTCAGATGAATAGGTCGAAACATGAGCTATGAAGAAGTACCAATTCGGTTAATGCGTCGTTTGATTTAACCTTCTTAGCGCTCAATTGTTTTAAAAACTTAGTATTACACATTTAAAAAGAAAAAAGCGTAACCTTAAGCCCCTCCAATCAACCCGATCATCTGTCAACTTAATCATTAGTATGGATGTCACGAGCCCATCAATAACTATTAAAAAACAAACAAACAAACAAAAAACAAGCAAAAAAACACCACCAAAGCATTGGACCCACCCGAGTCAGACAGGAAAACAACAATATCCATCAACCATTCATTTTATAACATCACCAATGGGAAATTAATGTTTAACCGTAAACTTTTCTCTGCGATCAATCAAAAATAATTCAATGAATGGGTCAAAGCATGGAGGCCTTCATTCTGTTTGGATTAAAGACCACATGGCATCAATTTTTTCAATCGCAAAATGCAACAATCTTCGTTTTATACATCTTTCAAAGTGGACAATACAACACTGGTCAAAAGTTAAAACATGCAGCATAATTATGTTCATTTCTAAGTGTGCCCATTTTCTTCTTCTGTCTAAAACGGAACCACACCATGGACATAGACATAGTGAAAGAAGGAAATATTGGGCAGAAAGCTTGATCGAGGATAAAGACAGCACAAAAACACACGCACACGCACACACACACGCACCGCACACGCACACTACACACTCCTCCCCTCTCTTTTCTCCTTCTTCTCTCTCTCTCTCTCTCAATCTCTCTCTCTCCCACACACACACACACACACACACACACACCTCTCCTCCTCTCCTTTTCCTCTCTCTCACACACACACACACACACACCAACACACCACACACACAACACACACATACGCACACATATGGCCACACAAAACACACACCCCCAACACACACACACACAACACACACTCACACACACATGCACACACCACACACACACCACACACACACACACACACACACCACACACACCTGCATATGAAAAAGCGGGACGCAAAGGTGGGAGGGAATTGCCCACCATACCATCCAAAGTGCTGCTTTCATATAGTAACAAATCTAACAAATGAATAAATGAATAAAACAAAGATATCCCTCCCCCCCCCCCCCCCCCCCCCCCCCCCCACAAAGCCCTCTTCCACCAACGGACAACAGTCGTTATGTTACCAGATAACATTCAGTATACGCCGACTCTACATGAAAGCGTACCCTCAGACGGACGCAAAATCAACAAAAAGGTCAAGACACCAGTACATCATTCACATTTCAAGTCTGCGCAAACTGTCCCCTCTGGCAAGTTCACAGAAATTTGTTCCAACAATTTTGAAAGAAGAAAAAAAGGAAAAAGAAAAAGAGGAGGAGGAGGAAAAAAGAGCAAGAAGGAGATAGAGAGGAGTGTTTGGGGATAATTAGCAGTGAATCCCAAAACATCTGCCCCAAATTACAGCAACCCTCAACAACAAAACTGAATACAAAAGATACAAAAGAAAGAATCGTGCAGTAGTTGAGTCAATACATTAAACGTTATACACACACACACACACACACATCAACTCGCACACACAATAAAAACACACACTCCACCACAAAACACACACACAAAACACAGGTGAGAAAGCGGGGGGAAAACTCGGGAGGGAATTGACCACCATACCATCCTATGTGTTGTTTTCATAAAGGAATGAAACACAACAAATGAATAAATGAATAAAGCAAAGGTATCCGCTCGCACCCCCCCCCCCTCCACCCACGTTCCATCACAACGACGACAATCGTGATGGTTAACAGAAGAAACCAGAATCATGATTCTACATAAAAGCGCACTTCCATCAGACCGGACAGGGTCATATCTCAGAAGAAGGGGCATAAACCGACCCCCCCCCCCCCCTCCCCCTCCAACCCAACCTTTATTCACAAAGAGTTGCTTTTCTGTACGTTTTCTACGAAACAAAATCAACAAGAGTTCAAACACCAGTAATCATTCACATTTTCAAATCGCGCGAAAACTATCCCTCCAAGTTTTACAGAAATTTGTTTCTAACCAATTTTGAAAGAAAAGAAAAGGAAGAAAAAAATGACAAAAAAAAAAAAAAAAAAAAAAGAAAGAAAGAAAGAAAAAGAGGAATCCAGTGATTTCCCGTTTTGAAGAAAGGTAATGTTTTAGCAGTGGTAGGAAAGCATGGAACAAAGGGGCGGAGGACGGAAGGTCCAAAAAAGTGGGGAGGGGGGTTTGGGGTAGGGCTGGAGACCGCAAAAGCATGGATTCCGTCATAAAAATACTTTCCGGAAAATCAAACACAAAAATGATATTGATCACTAAAACAACGGAAAATCAAACACACAAATGATTTTTTCCATAAAAAACAATCAAGAAAAAATGAGAAAACGGCTTCATTGACCCTCTGCCACACCTCGCACACCAAAAACAACACCCAACAATTTTTTAATTTCCAAAAAGCTTTGGAAGATTTTCCAGCTTCCCCTCACCCTAAGGCAACAACTTTGGCTGAAAAAGGCTAGGTGGATGCGTTCAACTCGCAACATTCACACACGCGTACACAGGCGCGCGCACACACAACCCCCCCACACACAGGAGAGGAGAGGGGGAGGGGAAGAGCAAAAAACCATCCAGAACATCACAATAAAGTAGGAGCAAGACTGGGAAAGAAAAAGCACACAAGAGGCATGGAGAAAATTGGGAAAAGAAAAAAAAAACATTGAAAAGGAAAAATCCATAGAAGCTCACTAAAAACTGAGAAAAAGAAAAGAAAATGAAGAAACACCAAAACCCTTGGGTTTTTGTTTTGATTACACGTTCATTTCCCTTCAAAAGATGACATCACATCCGAATCCAACCAATTTATAATTTTACCATTTTCAACTTTGCTAAAAATTTTCCATTAAACGGGCCAAGTGGACATTGGGCAGAATGATTCGAAGCCCTTCTCAACAATGTAGTTTGCAGTGTTAAGTCTTTGCAATGGCAGTCCAGTTCCCTCCCGTTACGGCCGTTCTGACAGCACTAAGCCGCTTTCGCTGGAAAAAGAACGCAGGGTGATGGTCTGGTTTTCCATTCACACCCCTCTTACCCGTGCGTGCGCAATGTCCCCACGTCAGCTGAAGACACCGTTTTAAAACCAGTGTTATTGGACAGTTCAACACAAGTTTCACACAGTCCTCCCTTTCTCTTTCCTCTCTCCTGGATGCCAAACAAAAAACGCAGTTCACTGCCTGCCGGCTGTTCACTGTCATTCTTTTCCTTTTTACAGCGGCAATTCATTTGTTTCACCGCAAAAACCCCCCTTCAGTCTTTTGTTTTTTCTTTGAGTGTACCTATTTTCTGATGTAATTGTCGTTTTTTTTGTTTGCAAGTCAAACACACTGTACTCCCAGTGCATCTATTCGCTTGACTGTGCTGTTTTTTTAGTCTGATCATTTCATTTTCAATGTCTCATTTCAGCCTTACTGTCTCAAATCCCCTTGGTTGGCATCATTCACAGGTATCTTAATTTCTGAACGCATTTTTATTCCCCTCCATATTCACCTGAATTTCCTTACTGATGTTTCTGTTTTTTCTGCACAGCTTTCACTTTCTCCTGTCGCGAGGGCTGGGTCCAGGTCCTAGCAGAAGACGTGGAGGGGGTTTTCCGCTTGTTTAACCTTTTTCCTTACTTTTTGACTGTCAGTGAAATATTTACTTTACGTACTTGACATGATCGTAATCCCGGAAATATTTTCCCAAGTGACTGACTTTAGCATCGTTTGCTCTTTCTAGCACTATTCTTTCTGCAGTTTCTGATGATAATCACTTAAAAATAGTTAGAAAAAATAAATCGTTTTAAGTAGTCATTCAAATGACACAAAACACCACAAAAATAAATCACACGAAGTAAAACATATTGTCCTGTGCTCGCCTCGCTGCTTTCAACTGGTTTAAACCCGCATGAGAAGCGCGAGCGCCGGAGAGCTCCCCTTCACGTCCTCTCACCACGCTGAGCGGAAGTCAACTCCAAAGTTTAATCTTGGTTTAACTGTAAGAAGGTGCAAATAGTATGCCTTTGTTACGATGTTTTTGTGTTCTATATGTTATTCATCTTGCCCATGTACACTTCAGTTAGCTGAGCGGAAAACTGATTTTTCTTCTTCTCTTTTTCTTTTCCAAGGTCACACAAGATGATTACCAATTGAATTGAAGGAATACACACACACACACACACACACACACCACACACACACACACAACAGAGAGAGAGAGAGAGAGAGAGAGAGAGAGGGAAGAAAGAGATGAGAGAGAGAGAGAGAGTCAGCCAGTCAGCCAGTCAGCTGCCAGAGAGAGAGACAGAGAGGG
>JAFLJL010013858.1:25000-26404 GCA_018398815.1 Conus ventricosus | reverse complement strand
AGGAGGGGACAGGATAGAAGAACGCAGGAGGGAGAGGGATAGTAGAATGCAGGAGGGAGACGGGATAGTAGAATGCAGGAGGGAGACGGATAGTAAAATGCAGGAGGGAGACGGGATAGTAGAATGCAGGAGGGAGACGGATAGTAGAATGCAGGCGGGAGAGGGGATAGTAGAACGCAGGTGGGAGACAGGATTGTAGAATGCCAGGTAGACGGGATAGTAGAATACAGGAGGGAGACAGGATAGTAGAACGCAGGAGGGGAGACGGGATAGTTGAATGCAGGAGGGAGACGGATAGTAGAATGAGGAGGAGACGGGATAGTAGAATGCAGGAGGGAGACGGGATAGTAGAATGCAGGAAGGAGACGGGATAGTAGAAGCAGGAGGGAGACGGGATAGTAGAATGCAGGAGGGAGACGGGATAGTAGAATGCAGGAGGGAGACGGGATAGTGCAATGCAAAAGGGAGACAGGATAGTAGAATGCAGGAGGGAGACGGGATAGTAGAATGCAGGAGGGAGAGGGATAGTAGAATGCAGGAGGGAGACGGGATAGTAGAATGCAGGGGGAGACGGGATAGTGCAATGCAGGAGGGAGACGGGATAGTAGAATGCAGGAGGGAGACGGGATAGTAGAATGCAGGAGGGAGGACGGGATAGTAGAATGCAGGAGGGAGACGGGATAGTAGAATGCAGGAGGGAGACGGGATAGTAGAATGCAGGAGGGAGACGTTAGAATGCAGGAGGGAGACGGGATAGTAGAATGCAGGAGGGGAGACGGGATAGTAGAATGTAGGAGGGAGAGGGGATGTAGAATGCAGGAGGGAGACGGGATAGTAGAATGTAGGAGGGAGGAACGGGATAGCAGAATGAAGGAGGGAGACGGGATAGTAGAATGTGGGAAAGGAGACGGGATAGTAGAATGCAGGAGGGAGACGTAGAATGCAGGAGGGAGACGGATAGTAGAATGCGGGAAAGGGAGACGGGATAGTAGAATGCAGGAGGGAGACGTAGAATGCAGGAGGGAGACATGATAGTAGAATGCAGGAGGGAGACGGGATAGTAGAATGTAGGAGGGAGACGGATAGTAGAATGCAGGAGGGAGACGTTAGAATGCAGGAGGGAGACGGGAGTAGTAGATGCAGGAGGGAGAGGGGATAGTAGAATGCAGGAGGGAGACGTAGAACGCAGGAGGGAGACGGGATAGTAGAATGCAGGAGGGAGACGGGATAGTAGAATGCAGGAGGGAGACGGGATGGTGCAATGCAGGAGGGAGACGGGATAGTAGAATGCAGGAGGGAAGACGGGATAGTAGAATGCGGGAGGAGGGAGACGGGATAGTGGTATGCAGGAGGGAGACGGGATAGTAGAATGCAGGAGGGAGAGGGATAGTGGAATGCAGGAGA
>JAFLJL010013858.1:5000-22500 GCA_018398815.1 Conus ventricosus | reverse complement strand
TAGATTGAGCAGGAGCTGATGGAAATGAATGCATTTTGAAAACAGTATTTTATGTGCACGTTAGCTTAACGGGGGGGGGAGGGGTTAGAAAGAGAGAAAGAAAGAGAGAGAGAGAGAGAGAGAGAGAGAGAGTGAGAGAGAGAGGAGAGAGGGGGAGAGAGAGAGAGAGGAGAGAGAGAGAGAGAGAGGAGGAGAGAGAGAGAGAGAGATTTTGATACTTTTACACTTTGATATTTCATTGTCATTACCAAAGAGGTCTTTTGACAAAAGGGACGGGGAGGGGGTAACAGAATAACAAGATTTACTTGTTCCTTTCCTTGCAAACAAATTAGTACACATTTATTCCCAGTGTGTATCAAATCAAAGGTTAACAAACAAACAAAATCGTAACATCTCCGTATGTTCTCGCACACAGGAGTAATACAAAAACGTTAATTTAAAAAAGAGAGCAGAAATTGTAAGACTGACTCGACCATCCACTCACTCAAATGATGATGTTGTATCTGACTGATCTCCTCCACATGCGATGAATGGTATTATTCATTCATAATATATCTCTTATAATGTATTATCCTAAATTTGACTACCCTTCATTTGTCTAATTTTCAAGGCTTCCAAGCGATGAATTTCGCAACTGATTTCACTGAGAGAGAGACTCGTGACTCGTGACTCGCGACTTTAATGTGAGGCCATCAGCCTATTCACATGAGTACGCAACAAGAAAAAACAATTTTATATAATTAGAACAAATGTACCATGACTGCAACAAAAACATTCTTCCATGACAGTATGTACATGCAAAATTCATCTTAATTGTACACAAATGCTTCTTAGTATGTTCTTCCTTTTAAACATAATATAGGTATATATATTAATTATTTTAAAACTCATGATATGAATGCTGTTGATACTAGCATGCAAAACACATGTTATCAATTACATTTCCTTATCGTATTTTCGTTTGTATACAGTGGAGACCTTACTACATCTGCGTCGTATAACTCTGAGAGAGAGAGAGAGAGAGAGAGAGAGAGAGAGAGAGAGAGAGAGAGAGAGAGAGAGAGAGAGAGAGAGAGAGAGAGAGTTAGAGAGAGAGTTAGAGAGAGAGAGAGAGAGAGAGAGAGAGAGAGGAGAGAGAGAGAGAGAGAGCGACAGACAGACAGACAGAGACAGACAGAGAGAGAGAAAAAAAAGAACATGAAGACAGAGACAGACAGCGAGAGAACACGAACGAGAGAGAGAGAGAGAGAGAGAGAGAGAGAGAGAGGAGAGAGAGAGAGAGAGGAGAGGAGAGAGAGAGAGAGAGAGGAGAGGAGAGAGAGAGACATTCACGTAAAGAATATAGCAATCCTCTTGACACTTTTAAACCAATCAATACTGCTATCCCACCAACCCTTGAACATATTGATTTTCATCATCATGACTTGCACAATAAGCTGCAGGAGAGAAATGTGTACCCGCAGCAGTAGAAGTAGGATGGACTATGTGGTCTTTTCGGATATATACAGGCGATGGGAGGAATGAGAGGAGAGAGAGAGAGAGAGGAGAGAGAGGAGAGAGAGGAGGGGAGAGAGACAGACAGACAGACAGACAGGACAGACAACAGATAGACAGTCAGACAACAGACAGACAGACAGACAGACAGAGACAGAGAGACAGAGAGAGACACAGAGAGAGACAGACACAGACAGACGACAGAGACAGAGAGTTAGAGAGAGAGTGAGTGTGAGAGACAGAGAGAAAGACAGACGGACAGACAGGACAGACAGACAGACAGACAGAAGAATAAGAGACAGACTGTCACGACCGACCCTGGAGGTCTGCCCTGACAGGATCGGTCTAGGTGGGAGTGAAGGAGTGACTGACCTCACACGCCCCGCAAGAGACCACACAATAAAGATTACGATACAACACCCCATTTATTCACACCAACATACAGCCATAAATAAGCATTCCAACACACACAACATGCACAATCACAATCAAGCATTCCAACACAACACAACTTGCACAATTATAAATAAACATTTCACCATACGACGTACACAATCACAATCACAACATTTCAACACATAGGGGCATATACATAATCATAAATAAACATTTCCAGCATCCATCCCTTCCCACACCATGGGTGCCTCCACACCCTGCCTCTCTCAAGTCTACTGGGAGCCCTGTCGCACTAGGTGCCCCGAACCGGGTCGGTTCTTGAAGAGAGTCGTTCAAGGCCGACACCCTCGACACACACAAGCAGGCAGTGAAGAGCGCGTCCTGGGGGGGGGGGGGGGGGGGGGGGGGGAAACGTGGCGTTGTTACTGGAGGTCCGGGACGGGGATCAGGGCCGGCCAGTCAAGCGGCGGGCTTTTCTACCAGTCCGCGGTCCTGACCAGAGCGTGGCCCTCAACCAGCGCGTGGCACCAACCAGTCCGCGGTCCCAACCAGAGCGTGGCCTCAACCAGCACGTGGCACCAACCAGTCCGCGGTCCCAACCAGAGCGTGGCCTCAACCAGCACGTGGCACCAACCAGTCCAGACTCCGGGTGAAGCCCCCCGGGAGGGGGGGAAACGTAGCTGGGAGGAGAGAAGAAAGGGACGGGAGGAAGAAGGAAGGGCACAGCTACCCGTGGGTGACCCGAAGAGGCGGGTCAAACGACTCTCTCTGCCCTCTGTCCAGTCGAGAGGACAGAGGCACAGGTGCGGAAAAAGAAGAAGTGATGTCCCTCTCCTACAGGCCGACTGTAGGAATTGAAGATACCGACTGTACCTTCGACGATACGGTGAAGAACCAAGACCGGAGCAGGCGCTCCCAGAGACATCTTCCGCTCGAGTGAAGAGCTAACCTCCCTCAGCGATGGCGGCCAACATGCCACGCTACGTCACAGAGTGAGCATACTTCAAACTAAAAGAAATGAAGCACGTGCGACAGGTAAAAAGACAGGCGAGAGGCCGATAGACGGCCCAGTACAAGAAAAAGATACCCACCACCCGTGAACCTGCAGGATGAATGCACGGGCAGTGGAATTAGAGAGAGAGAGAGAGAAAGTAAACCTAACCTGAAGAGAACTGATAAATGCCAATCCTAGGCCAGCTGCTCCTCAACCAGTTTCGGAGCAGCTGACCCTAGGAATTGGCATTTATCAGTTCTCTCATACTCAGTGGACTTGATTCCACTGGGCATGCGCATTAACGAGGTAAAACCAACCTGCATTACACAGTTCAACCAGTTCGACCGGTTGACTCTAGAAGCGGCATATTACAGTTCTCTAACAAGTAAGACTTCAATAACCAAAAATAACGACCCTACAAACAAACATACTGTGTAGGGTTATCCGTTTTCAATACTAATTTACTAAACCTTTCAGATTTTAGTTTTTGCTTAATCCTGCGGTTTTCTTGATCATTTTCAATAACATCATTTTCGCGCAAACATTCATCAAATGAGTCTCTGTCTTTCATGTGAAATAAAACTACAGTCTTTAATTGTTCTCTAAAGTCTTTTAAAACTGAGTTATATTTTTGACATAAAATCCACACACTTATCCCAGCATGTCTTCCACTGAAAGCCAGTTTTGATAAAGTGTTTCTTTTTTTAACTATGTCTCTTTCTGCCGAACAGTCATCTATAATAAATAGTGTCTGCGTTCCTTCAAACAGTCTATAAAACTGTTTTAAACACTCACTTAGTTTATTGCTAGGATCAACTAAAAATATGTTATCATCTGTCCATATAAACCTTCTATCATGATATGCTTTGTTCCATTTAAGTGTTGGACAGAAAATCACAATATAATCAAAATTATAGCGATAAACTGTTTGTAATAGGTCTAGGATAAATATTGTTTTCCCACAACCAGTTTGTCCACAAATTAATGAACAATGAGGAGTTTTTGTCATAAAGTTTAACTGCTCCATGGTTTTATAACAGAATTTAATCTAATCCAGTTATTATTTTTATCATACTCTCTGTCAAAACTTGTTCAGTATAATAAAACCCTATGAGGCCTAAATGTGTAAGATTAATCCAATTCAGTTCTGTAAGATTGTTTCTATTTAAGTCAACATTGATTTTGTTACTTGTTGTTATGATCTTAATATCCTCACCATTGTGAAGAACGACGATGGTAACTGTAAGGCGTTTAACGTCTAAGTTTTGCCAGCTAATATTAATTCCTTTTATAAGGTCATTACTAACGCCACAACCCCATCCCTCTCTACATCTTTAAAGACAGAAATTTCAAATATCATTGTGAACGTGTCTCCTAATTTTCTGCTTGGAAAGAACTGTAATTTTGTAGAAGCTTTTTTTAAAACCGTTTCTTTTCTGTGGAGGATGTACTGTTTTTTCCCATACGGTGTTATTTCAATTTCTTTCCGGCTATTGTCGTCTGGCATAAGACTTACATGTAAAGGGCCGGAGTTGAATGCTTTTCTGAAACTTTTTTGACGGCTAAAAAATGTAAATGGGCTTATGAATTCAATTTTATGTCCCATTCTAAATATGGTTCTAAGTGCCATTTGAGGTCAGGTTTTCGAACTATTTTATATTCATACTGGCCAACATTATTTGCCTCTAGATTGCGCAGTTGTTCTAGTTTAGGAAACTTTTTGCTGTCGCCAACCTCTTTGCGTTTATAATCATCATCTTTAGTGTACTCAAACCATACAAAGTGCCTATCTCACCGTTCTGTTCAAAGTCCGCAACGTCTGCAAGGTCTTTTAATTCTAAAGTTATACACCTCACAGGCGCTAATGTAACTCCCGATTCTTCTGGCCCACGCGACATTATTTTTTAGTACAGTTTATTATTTTATTTCCAAAACAATGTGCAGGTTATCACATTTCACAACTTTCCCCGCTTTGTCTTTGATTTTTATATTAAATGATCCGACCCTCCCACAAACTAATCTTTTAAACTGTAAATTAGGGAATTGTATAATTTCATAATCGCAATATGCAGCTTTCCCTGACGGAAGAGCTCTTAAAACAGTTGAGGGCCTTCCATCATATAAGTTTTCATCAGTGCTCAGCTCGTCCAAATGAACATAAAGTAATGAATGTAATGCAAGATCGAGCGGATTTTCTCCCTCATAAGTAGTTTTGTTTGACGCAACTCTAAAACTATGAATGGACCGATTGGCAGTTGTAAAGCCTAACATTTTAGCTAGCTCTTTATCAAAATAGTACCCTACTTCTTCTTCTTCAGGTTTGAAGGTCAACATTGTTTTCAGATTCGCATTGTTAAGTTTGAGAGTAATGTCGAAGTTACTCATTGCTTCTTTTATGAGCAAAACCCGTAATAACCATCAGGTATGGTTAACTGGCTAACTAATTGTCCTCTATTATTAACTTTTTTAATCTTATTATTCTCCTTGGATTCGGTTATATTAAACCATACGACTTTGTAAAATATTTCATGAAGTGCAACCATTTTGGCTCCACAATTGTTATTAATAGCATGTTCTAAAAACGAAGGACGGTCTTGAGTTGTTATTGTTACAAACATTTTTTAAACGAAATAAAAATGAGTGCGTTCAAATATACTCATGCAAAATATTCTGTTGGGCCGCACTACAATCTTAAAAATATAACAACTGATACTCTTATCATTTCTGTGACCCAGACTGACACCTTTCAAGTAAAGGTGAGTACGCCATTAAGCAAATATCTTAACCCTCCTATTAAAAAAGACTACATCGCAAAAGTGTGGTTCAGTCATCCGATGCAGTTTTATCAGAACCAGTTAAACTTTGCTGTGTTTTGTGCATCAACTGGGTGTGGAGTGTCGTATGCTGATCACTTAAATCATCCTGATCCTTTGGTGAGGTCAGTGTACAGATTTCATTTTTATTACACCTTCAGACGTATTTTGACTGAACTGCAAGCGCCATTACCAAATGACAAACCGTTTAATCCATTCAGCAACAGAATAGACATGAAGGCTTTTGAAAGAATCTGTAACGAATTCAATATTAACATCAAGACAGACTTTAGACAAAAGTCGGATCTTAATCATGGCTTAGGCACCCCTTATTATTGGGGCGTGCACAGAAAATATAAGTATGACTGGAATCCTCCTTACACATCTTTCTCTTCAGGCACAGGTGTTCACCTTGGGTCCATAGAGCAAGAGCATAAAACAGCATGGACAACATTTATCTTAGACACTTCTAAGGGCCTAACTAGAGCGGGAATAGAACGAATAAACGACTCTATTCGTACTTACGTTTGGTGTTTGCTAGGTTCGCAAGCACAGACAAGGTCAAGCATAACTGATCCTTCTACTGGTTTTGATGCACAAAAACAATACTTAGCAAATTTAGAGGACGCCATTAATTCTACAGTTGATTTACCTTCAAGTATAAAAGGTACCAAAATGTTTTACAATACGCAAGATCGAAAGTAGACTTTGCTGTTGGCACTGGTTTATACATGCTGCCTTCTGACCTCAGACTCCAGATAGGTACAATAATAAACTACAATAATGAAATCCTTGTAGCAGGCAATGAACAGAAGGTTGGGAAAAAACGACATAAATTCTGAGCCAGTAATATTACAAACAATAAAAAAACACGATGACCCCCCAAGAATAAGTCATCCAATCCCAAGGCCCAAAGCCGAAGGCCGTTGAAGACGCGGACTCTGTTCGCGATGACCAGAATATGAAAAGACGGCACTTGTTATTGGATTAACCGGCCTAGGATTATTTGGTCTTTATCTTGCTAAAAAGTAACCCAACTATTAAGAGAACTAATGTCCATAAGTGCTCGGCCATAAACCCAATTACTTTGCTTGCAGAAGACAAAACCCAGCTAACGACCCCCCCCTAATATCCCGGGGGGAAAAGAGTCTTAGTTTTTACCAGCTAATTTTTTTAAAAAACGAAAGATGATCAAGCTGTTTTTTTACCCAGGGTTTTAGGGGTGGTGATGGAGGGGATGGCGGGGGGGGCATTTGCTTTGCCTCACCCCGCCTGAAATTGCCTTCACCAGTGTACTTATTGCAAATCAAAAAGGCCGTTATATCGTTGTAATGTGATCCTTGCTCTCTAAACAGTGTTCGGTTTTTCGTTTGTGGGGTTGTGTTTTTTCTTTAAAAATTCTTTGGAGTTTCTCTTATTCTGCTCACTTGAGTTTTTTAATTGTTCTGGGGTTTAGTAGAAAAATTTCTGTTTTGTTTTGGATTTTCTTGTTAAAGTTTCTTTTAGTCTTTGGGTTTTTTCTTTCTTTAATATAAAGGCCCTAAGTTGGCGTCTTCAGCCTCAACAAAGGTTTTTTTTTTCTTTTTTATATGCCTCACTAGTTCCCCTAGTTTTGCAAATTTTTGTTTTTTAAATTCCCCTCTAAATCCCTTTTTAAAAGCATGATCAAGGGCGCTATTTTTTTCCAAGGGGTTTGGGGTTGATTTCGTTTTTAAAGTTTTTAAATTGCTTTTTCTTCTAAAAAAATTTGGTTTCCCTTTGTTTTCTATTGCATTTTTAAATTCGTCTGCTGATTGATTTAATTTTTTTAATTTCCCCATTTTTTGGGCTTTTGGGTTATCTGTGGGAGTTCTGCAGGGGTGTTTTGAAGTTTGAAACTCCCTCCCCCCTTTTAATTTGGGTTAAAAAGGGGCCCAAGGCGATTTTGATTTTTCACACTGAGTCTTTGTTTTAATTTTTACTTTTGGCAAAAAAATTTTGAGGGGGTCTGGTTTAGTTTTTAAGCTAAAAAGTTGCCCTTGTTTCGTTTTTCACAAAACAAAACGATCATTTTTTTTAATTAAAATAAATTTGGGGGTTTAAAGGGGGGGAGGTTCTTGCCCAAAAACCCTTTGGGGAAAAAATGATCTGCCCTTACTTTTTTTAAATTTCCCTTCCCGCATTAAAGGGCGTTGAGCGTGTTGTATAAAAGGGGAAAAATCACTCATGTTGTCCCCAGGATCAAAAAACTTAAATAATTTTCACTTCAATGCCTCCCAAATTTTTTTAAAAATAATTAATTTTTTTATTTTGTTTTATAAAAAAATTTCAAAAGGGCTTATGGTTTGATTTTTGGGCCCCACTTAGAAGACTGAAAAAACCCCTTTGGGTAAAGGGAAAAAAAGGGGAAAAATTTACTTTTCCCCAAATAATCCATCTACTATTAAATGCGGTCAAATTTTTTATTTTTTTAAAATTTCCAGACCTGGGGAGGGGATGAAGGGGTTGTCCCAGGCTCTGCACGTTTTATTTTCCCAAAATAAAAACTCGAATCAAAAAAAGAAAAAAAAAGGGCCCCAGTTGTCCAGAATTTGGGGCGGGCAATTTGTTTTAAGGGAAAAATTTTTAAAAAAAACTTGAGGGGCAAGAAATATTTTCTTTTTCACAATTTCAGACAAATTTTTTAAACCCATTCTGGGTCTATGGCTAACCGGGAATGAAAGGGCTTTATCTTGCGTTTCAAGGAAACGAAATTTAAAAAGCCTAAAAAATAGAATAGGGCCCCCCCCCCAGTTTTTAAAAACGGAAAAAAAGTATGTAGCCGTAAAAAATTTTGCGTATGGAAAAACGCTTTTCCATTCCCCTTTGATTTTTTTGGGGTGTTAAAAACGGGATGCGCCATACTTTCAAAAAGGGCTTAAAAGAAAGATTCCGGGCATATGAAAAAAACTTTTAAAGAAAACAAAAAAATTTTTTATCAGAACATCAGACCCCCGAAGCAAAGTTCGCTTTTTTGGTATTGTTAGGTTTGCCCTTTTAGAAACCCCTTAAATTTTGCAAGGTGATTGAGCCAACCTTTTTCAGTCAAAATTAGCATATATTACGAAAAAGGATTCCTTTATACAAATATCCTTGAAGCAGGGGAGGGCGCTATATTTGGAAAATTTTTTGTTTTTTTGTGCCGCGGCAAGATCGCTTAAAAGGGATTTTATTGCTGTTTTTTGAAGATGAAGGGAACCCCCTTTTAAAAAAGGAAGTGGGAAAAAGGTTTTTTTAAAACCAAAAAAAAAACGGGAAAATTTCAATGTTCGATTTAGGGTTGGTTTCCCAACCAAAAACTACGCTAGCGGGGCTTAAAACCTTTCAGGGATTTTTTACGAAAAAGAAAAAATTTTTTGGGGGTGGGAGGTGTAGAAGGGCAAAAAGTTAAACCCTTTTTGGCTAAAAATCTACACTTCCCTGTTAGAATTGAAAGATTTTTTTAACAACAAAAATACGGGTTTTTGGGGTTGAAACCTAAAAATCAACAGGGGGATAAAGTTGCAGGAAGGGGGGGGAAATGTTTTTAAAAACCCGGAAAAACCCTTCAAATTGATTTTAAAAAAAAGAGGGTGAAAAAACTTAATGTGGATTTGTTTTTAATATTTTGATCGCAGGTGAATATTTAAAAAAAACAGATTAAAAAATTCAAATTTTTAAAATTTTTTTTTCATTTTTAAAAAAGCATGGCTGTTAAGGGTTTTTTCCAAATGGCCTACAGCGCCAGGGGTCGCCAAAAGAAGGGATAGTTGAAAAACCCTGACATAAAAAACCTTTAAAATTAACAAACATTACACAAAAAGGGAGCAAAAAAATAGGCAAAAACCTTTCAAAAAAACGGGAAAAAAAAAAAAGAAGGAAATTTTGCTGGCCCTTTTTTGTTTTTTAATATGTTTTTAAGGAAAAATTCGGGCTATTTGTGCTCTATCAGAAAGGAAAGAGTGTTGGGGGCTCTTTGAAAGGGCATAGGCGCACCCGCGGCTTTACCTCTAGGTGGTTTGTCTTTAGCTCTTGGCCTGTGTTCATTAGCTGTAGGTGCTGCTAGCAAAAAATTAAAAACTAAACTCCAAAAGCACACAGCTATGGTTCAACTAATAACAGCTAAACTTAGTTCGTTCAAACTGACAATAAATAAAGCACTAGTTGACTCAAACATCACGGATGAAGAATTTAATCGTTTACAGGCCGATTTTGATGACTATAAAAGACAAAAGTTTGATCTTCAAAGAAAGGCGAGGACAAGTTTTCTCAACAGCCAGACGCCGAGCAGATAAAAAAGGAATGCTTAAAAAAAGTAAACGAAACATTAAACTCTGTTCTAAACAGCTCACATTAACAACGCCAAAGGGTGTTTATACTTTAGTTTATGAGTCCAAGCGTAAAAAGACCGTCGATATTGATTTGATTAAGTAATTTTTTTTTTAAATTTAAATAAATATGTTGGCTTAGAAAAGAAAGACAGCATGGCTAAGATATATGAAGGCCCAGATGAATTGTTTGAAGGAATGCTCGAGAAAGAGCGTTTGTCAAGAGCACTGAATGAATATTGATTTAGAAGTTATTAATCCAGAAAACGTGCGGGCAAGCGTTGTACATGCAATTTCTCAAGTTCCAAGTAAACTAACAATAGACCCGCCAGTTAAAGTAATGTTAGCTGTTTTAATCGACTATAAACAATAAATGAAGAAAAATCTAGAAGTCTGGGTCTCAACTAAACAGCAGACTATTCTTTCTCATAATGACTTAACACCCTGGTTGGGCAGACAGAACTGCTTACCAGTTTGACGCTGCCGCTGAAGAAGCTAAAATAGAGGCTCTGGTTGGTCAGAGGGCGAAGTCGTAGAGATTAGATTAAAACCAGGCTAAATTAGGCACCGAGTGTAGGCAAGGCTACATTTCCGCTACCTCGAGAGTTGGTTTTCAAAGAGAGCAGTTTTAAACGATAAAGAATTCAGACGACAAATGTTCATTGTGGTGTGTTCTGCAAGGCTGCATCATGTCGCGACAACACGCAGAAGAGAGTGAATAAAACTATCGGCAATACACCAAAGATCTTAACCAATGGAATATCCTTTCCTGTTAGTGTAGATCAAAATTGATCAGTTAGAAGAACAAAAACAAAACCAATAAAATGTTAATATTACACATGGGATTTTAGGAAACACATCTACAGGCCCATTAAAGTGTCTAAGAACTGCCTCAACGATTGGCGATCCCAGACAAAAAATCATGTCTGACTTACTACTGATGTTTTCACAGCAGGGCTAACGCATTACACATTGATCGAACAATGAGTAAACTAATGCAGCATACTTCTAAGAGATGGACAATAAAACAAGAATTCTGTAGAAAAATTGTTTACAAGAATTCCATCCGTACAAGCCGCGAGCGCACATAAGAAAACACTGTATAGTCCCAAGTTGACTGTTAATACAGAATAAATTACGGCCCCCCACCTGGATCTAAAAGTTAGTTTTAAGAACTGGAAAACGGATGCAAAATTCTAATATGATGTTGACGCAGACTTCGAATCGCTTATGTTTCCTTATGAAGGGCCAGCACCACAAAAACTTCGAAAAAACAGTCTTAATGGAGTAATCATCAGATTTTTCATTTGCCTTCAATGTTGTTCAGGTGGGATGGCGCCCATTCAGGGCCAGAATTGTATTAGAGGCAGATGCTGCCAGAATACTTCTTAGAACGCATGCGGAAAGTGGCGTAATGACTGTTATAATTAATCTGAATTTATCTGAAAAATCATGATGGACGCTGAAGACCAACAACAGGTATGGGCTCAGCCACACATTGTTGGATTTGTGGTTTAAAACTCAGTGAAGAAGCCAATCCAAAAAGTAAGAGCCATGATCACATTAGTGGAAAGTTCAGAGGAGCAGCGCCATAGTCAATGCCCCCCAATCTTCAACTAAAGTTTGATCCTAAGACATGGAAGCGCCCTTATCTTCTCTACATAACTTGCGAGGTTTCGACTCTAATCTAATAATGAAAGCAGTAGTCGATGCTTCAGGGTGTCATGCATCGCACAGTCATCAGAAAGTACATGTGTTTCACTTTAAATAACATGTCTTTATAAGACTCTTTGCAACTACATGATGGGTTCATTCAGAGTCACTAGCTATGTACTTAAAGTCCTGCCCAATAACGGAGAATATTTTGACCCAACTCTCGTTAGAAAGGGCGTTCGTTTACCCTTATGTGTACATGGAACAGTTGGGAAAGGTTTGGACGCAAGTTACCACTTCCACTAAAGGCGCCGTTCTTTTCTAGTC
Organism: Conus ventricosus; assembly: GCA_018398815.1. Taxonomy (NCBI): domain Eukaryota; kingdom Metazoa; phylum Mollusca; class Gastropoda; order Neogastropoda; family Conidae; genus Conus; species Conus ventricosus. The sequence goes on along the minus strand of JAFLJL010013858.1, from coordinate 10,498 downwards.
TCAGAGGAAAGGTAATCCCAGTGACTTCCGTTTTACCAGCATGCTCAAGATGCGTTGGCAGAAGTTAGAGTGTAAAACGATGGGGGACTTCATTGACTCCTACTTGATGGCCGATGTATGTTTTGTTGCGGACGTTCTTTGAAATTACAGAAAAGACCTGCATGAAACATTATAGCTTGGATCCCGTGCATTACATTTCTGGGCCCGGGATGAGTTGGGTCGCTTCTTAAAGTTTAACTGGAGTACAGATTGATTTATTTTTTGTCTGACCTACCAATAATTCAGATGATTGAAAAAACGGCAAATTGCGTGGCAGGAATTAGTATGGCCGTTCGCACCATTACTGTAAAGCAAACAAACAAATACTTGGGCGACTATGATCCAAGTTAAAAACGTCTAACTATCTCAATGTATTTGGATGCAACAAAAAAAATCTGTATGGACTGGGCAATGGCGGCAATAACTACCTTTACGTAAACTCTTAAAATGTACACAGGCGGCGATCCGAATAATATTCAAAAAGGCATTTAAAGTGGTTGGGCAGTTTTTTAACGCCTGTAATCAACAGCGGGATTTCATTCTAGAAGTGATTTGGAATATCCTCATGAACTCCATGACCTGCATATTGACTATCCTTAGCATCAGAAAAGCCTAAGATGAATCCAAGAACCACCTAAACTTGTTGCTAACCTCGGCGGCAATAAAAAATTATGTCTGTCATTACAGACTTCTACAATTTTATTTAAGACATGGTTTGAAGTTGACAGTGTTATCGTATAATTGCTTTTGAATCAAGAACAGTTCTTGAAACCATACATCATTGAAGAACACTGATCTTAGAACTAAATCCACAGATGTTCAGAAAAAGACTTTTTCAAGACTGATGAACAACAGCTGTTCGGAAAGACCTCCGAACCAAGGCAAAGATGTTAGAATTGGTCACCAAAGGAGAACGAAGCAATTAAGCTGACTTCAAAACCTATTATCCGGGACTTCAGAAGATTTCATGATCAACTTTTTGCATAATGATGAAAAAAAGAAAGTCAATTCGGACCATCCTGTATTTATTGGGGTTAACTGTTTTAGATTATCAAAGCTTTTGGATGTTAGAATTTCTTTTATGAACTACTTTAAGCCCCTCGTATACTGAGTCCAGAGTACTTTACACAGATACAGACAGTTTTGTTATAGATATCCCCACTGAAGACATCTATCAAGACTGGCAAATAGAAGTAGCTAAAGGGCATGAAACGGAAAGTTGACACATCCGCTATTACCTAAAGATCGCCTTGCATTCAATTAATAACAAGAAGGTTATAGGTAAGTTGAAGGGATGAATTATCGGAAAGGTGATCAAGGAGTTAGTTGGGGTAAGGTCGGGAAAATGTACAGTATTTTCGAGCCAGGGAGAGAAAACCATCAAAAAGCAAAGGGAATATCTCGCAGTGTTGTGCAGTCAAAACATATCACATGACAACTACAAGAAGCATTGGTTTGGCAATAATGACTTTTCATCATGACAACGTAAAACTACGATCTATCTACATGAGAATTCAACCACAACAGTTGTAACAAAGAAGTCATTAGAATAGAACAAACAACAACACTCGAGTATTTGTTAATCCAGAGTTTACATAAGCAATGATTGGGCACTGGAGAACAGCATAAATTATAATATCTTCTTCGTAGGGTATATATTAGGGTTCTATTTTTCCTCAACTTTATCTTTCAAATCTATCATATTCAACCTCCAATTCAGACAAATTTTTATCATGTTTGCTGATGCCGCTCGAATTTTTTTTATTATTGCAAGGATATTTCTTTATCCCATTTTTGATAGTCAAAAATTGGGATTTTAAGCTGTAGGCGATCTGGATGCAGTTGGCCATGTGCCAATGGAAGCTTGTAATTGTTTCTTTAAACAGGAGAATACGGACACCATTGATTTCTCGCATTAATTCCAAGGTCTCTTTATTTATCATTCTTGCTACCTCTTTGATTCCATTTCGGTTCCAGGTTCTTTCTTTTGGCCCCCTCCATTTTAAACCAAAATATCATTACGTAAATTAATTAAAGCGGAACTTGTGTCTGGCGGAATTATCTGCAGTTCCTCCCTTCACAAAAGATCTTGAGGAGCTGGTTGTTTTGTTTGGGTCAGTTTCTCGTAAATAATACACGGGTGGATTCTTTTTACAATTACTTTTTATTTATATGGATCAATACTCAAAGCTGGATCGGTTGCCCTGATGCGGAGTGTCCCTTCTGCTTTCCCCGAGAAAATTAAGGTACCTTACTTTCAAACCAAACGGTAATAGTTTGCTGGATTGAAGGCTTCTTCAGCTACATCTATTGTTTGTTTTTTGATTGCTTGTACTTGGTTTTACACCCTTTAATTTTCATTATTCATTGCGCGCAAAAACTGAGGGCAGTCTTCTAAACCCATTCTGTGGTTGCGAGATTGTCAATCAGCTCTCTGTGTGGATACTGGTAGGAGAAAAGTCTTTCGGATAACTGTCTTTTGTTGTTAAAGTTTTCAACTAATGCCTGTGATCTGTGACTCCTGGAATGCCTCTTTTAATGGTAACTCTATGTTTCAACAATAATTGTTCACTTAGCCTTATTATTCTTTTCCATCATCGACTTTGAATCATGACGAGGATAAGTTAAAGGGCCTCGTTGATATAATCAGTTGTTATGGCTACAGCAACAGCAGAAGCACTCTTTTGTGATAATGGTTCTGCATCTTTGTTTCTTGAAGCTATGTCAATGACTGTGAGTGCGTACTTAAATCTTTTTTCGTCTAATCGTATCAGAGGGGTAAATATAGAAGATCCATTTGATGGGTGTCGGTTCGGTATTGTATTCACAAAGTGTGGTCTCTGTATCGTTTCTTCTGGGTGCAGGTAATAAATTTGCCAAATCGCTTGTTTAGATAACCATTCTTTTGCTGCTTTGTTCACTGACTCCCGCAGCTTGGCTTAGCTTTTTATTTGCCGTGCTTACCTTCCAATTTCCTTTTGGTGAATAATAGATTTTGTTCATTTATATCAGCCATTATGGCAACCCAAATTACACAAACGTCAGGCCAAAATACAATAAATGACCGATTTCTTTGCATCTTTTGTTTTTCTGATGGGTTTTGATAAAGTCACTGAATTTGGGTGGGGGCAATGTTTCGGATTGGTTTTGCCTGTTACAAGATAATATTCTTTTATTGCCTGGTCATCCTCTTTAACTATGTGAAAGTGCATGAAGCTGCCATGCCCCTGTTTTTTTCAGGGTGTGTTTTAATAAAATTCTAACTGCTTCAATTTCTGCTTTTCATAGTGATCTTGTGCTGCAGCTAGTTGCGCCTCCACAGCCTTTGTTATGTCTTTTTCTCTCGCCTTCATCCCGTTAGTTTACTCAAATGCAGTAATTAATACCGCTACTAAAAGCGAGCGCCATTCACCAAAGGCCGCCTATCATCATTACGAGTGAAGCATTTTTTATAAATGTATTTTTTATTTGACACTTTTTTTACTTTAAGGATTATTCTTGCTTGACTAGAAAATCTTTCGTGGGCAAAACGACAGATGCATGATAGCAATTTGCTTTCTGAATCCCTCAAGTCTAGTTTTGCCAAGATCTGCTGGTTTAATTCTTAACAAAGCTTTTACCAAGCTTTGAGTATCCTACACTTAGACCGGTCAATAACAGCAGAATGGTATACAAGGTCGGCAACGTTTTTTTTCGGAGCTCATTTTTAGAAAATAAAATTAATTATAATTAATAAAAAACATGAACAGTGATGATCTACTACAGCTACATAAGGCAGCCTCTAAACCTTCCTGAACTTATGAATGACCGAGTGGGATGACCAAGCCCTATTATGCCAAAAAGGAAAGGCTGTATTCTTTGGCAGCATGTGGAAAAAACAAAAAACAGTTCCTCGGAACTGATTTCGCATAGAACAGATTCAACAAGATGTCGCCGCAAGACATTTTAAAGTATCATAACAGGTATGAAGCGCAGCTGGGGTTCGAATGGTGAAAAGTGTGGGGGCAAACGGTTCTTAGTTTTGTACACTAAACTAGTCAGTAGAATTTGCTCCATTGATTCTGAAAGATCCTTACGTATGATTTAACGCAAGATCGGTTTTTAACAAAGTCATATAGAGTCTCTAGGGTGTGATCTGTATTTACAGATTTGGAACATTGTTATCGCCGATAATCATGGGATTAATAACTTTTAAATCATATAGATTTTTATTCCCTTCAAAATGAAACGAGTCGGAAAATCAGCAGAATCAGAAAACGCTGAATCAGGTGGAGAAAGTAACCAAGCCAGAAAATCAGCAGAAAACACTGAATCTGTTCGGAGACCAGTGAAAAAGCATCCTCATCCTGGGCGTGTTTAAAGCAGGAAGAAAATTTAGCAGAGTGGAAAGACAAAAAAAATTAATGTTACAGAATATAACTCATAATGAAAACATAACACCGCCAACGCCAGACCAAGTGATTCAATGCCAGCTATAAAAACTCCATGTGTTCCAAGACTACAGCGCCAAAGTCTTCATGGAATATTGAACTTCAAACTGATGCCATTTTTGGCGCCATTGCTGCTGCTGGGGGCGGTTATTACTGTTTTAAAATAAATAAACAATTGGCAGCAGGAAACAAAAAGCAATCAAAATAATCTGACCGCTAAATACAATAAAACAAACAGCACGCCAGCACCGCCCATAACAAAAATCATTTTGATCCATTTCAGATGGAATAATAATATTTTAAAAGACTTAAATTTAAATTTTTTTAATAAAAATAGAACATGGCCGTATTATAAAATGATGGTGTCAATAAATAATGAATGGAGGTCTATAAAAAGACAATTTCCATTAGACCAGAATTGTAATCAATGCGGTTGATTCGGGGATTGTAAGAACTTCATTAAGATCTATGCCTAACAATCTCACGCCAAGGGCGGTTAGTTAAGCAAGACACCTCAACGATGACGCGTTTTTTGAGGCGTGTGTGTACTATATTAACACCAGACTATTTAAGATAAAAAACATAGATTGTATTTTTGAATTATAAGATAACTTGAAATAAGGAACTTAGTTGTACTTAAAGGACGACTTAATTACAATCTAGAGGTAACTTAATCAAGAAACTTAATTAAGAACTTAATCAAGAACTTATTAAGAACTTGAAAACGTAACTTAATTAATAAACCATCTAACAATGATTGCTTACAATAAAGAGTTCTTAGAAGTATTAAGACACATAGGAAGTGAACTTGAGAATAACTTGAGGTGACTTAAGTTAAGAAAACTTAAAAGGGACTTGAGTGTGTGATGCGTGGGGTGGGGTGGGTGGGTGGAGTGGTGTGGGGGGGTGTGCATTGCGTGGGGTGGGGTGGGGGGTGTGCATTGCGTGCGGGGGAGGTGGGTGGGGTGTTGCATGCGTGGGACGATGCGAGGTGGGGGGTGTGCATGCGTGGGTGGTGGGGTTGGGGGG
>JAFLJL010013857.1:12500-16859 GCA_018398815.1 Conus ventricosus | reverse complement strand
GGGCGAGAGTGACAGCGCGCACGGTAGCACGACCAAGAACAGCCCCCCCCCCCCCACACCACACACACACACCACATCACACACACACTACACATACCTCATCTATCATTATCTATCATCTGTCTTATCTATCTATCTATCTATCTATCTATCTATCTATCTAGTCTGTCTGACTCTGTCTGTCTGTTGTTGTGCTCTCTTCTCCCTCTTCTTCTCTCGTCTGCTCTCTCTCTTCTGTCTCGCCTCTTCTTCTCTCTTTTCTCTCTTCTTCTCTCTCTCTCTCTCTCTCTCTCTCTCTCTCTTTCTCTTCTCTTGTATAGTGCAAGTCATCGTCGTTGTCGTCTCGTCGATTCGTACCAGTGCAGCCATGCAGCGCACAGCCTCGCGTTTTTTTGTGCTGAGCAAGCGCAGCAGCTGCTGCAGTCTGCTAGTGCAGCAGTAGTGTAGTAGTATAGTGTAGTAGTAGTCGTGTGCATCTCATATTATGGTGTGTGTTTGGCTTTTGCGCGTCCGTGCACGTGATTGTCGCGTAGCACAGCAGCAGCAGTATTAGTAGTAGTAGCAGCAGCAGCAGTATTAGTAGTAGTAGTCAGCAGCAGAGTATAGTAGTAGTAGGCAGCAGCAGATATATTGTAGTAGTAGTTGTAGCAGCAGTATTAGTAGTAGTAGCAGCAGCAGCACAGTATTAGTAGTAGTAGCAGCAGCAGCAGTATTAGTAGTAGTAGCAGCAGCAGCAGTATTAGTAGTAGCAGCAGTAGCAGCAGTATTAGTAGTAGTAGCAGCAGCAGCAGTATTAGTAGTAGTAGCAGCAGCAGCAGTATTAGTAGTAGTAGCAGCAGCAGCAGTATTAGTAGTAGTACAGCAGCAGCAGTATTAGTAGTAGTAGCAGCAGCAGCAGTATTAGTAGTAGTAGCAGCAGCAGCAGTATTAGTAGTAGTAGCAGCAGCAGCAGTATTAGTAGTAGTAGCAGCAGCAGCAGTATTAGTAGTAGTACAGCAGCAGCAGTATTAGTAGTAGTAGCAGCAGCAGCAGTATTAGTAGTAGTAACAGCAGCAGCAGTATTAGTAGTAGTAGCAGCAGCAGCATATAGTAGTAACAGCAGCAGCAGTATTAGTAGTAGTAGCAGCAGCAGCAGTATCAGTAATAGCAGCAGCAGCAGCAGTATAGTAGTAGTAGTCAGCGCACAGTATTAGTTAGCTGCGCAGCTAGCACAGCACACAGTAGTAGTAGTAGTAGTAGTAGTAGTAGTAGTAGTAGTAGTAGTAAGCAGTAGTGTAGTAGTAGCAGCAGCAGCAGTAGTAGTAGTAGTAGCAGTAGTAGTAGTAGTAGTAGTAGTAGTAGTAGTAGTAGTAGTAGTAGTAGTAGCAGTAGCAGCAAAGACGAACTATCTTTGGTAGCAGTAGTAGTAGCAGCAGTAGCAGCAGTAGCAGTAGTAGTAGTAGTAGCAGTAGTAGCAGTAGTAGCAGTAGTAGTAGCAGTAGTAGCAGTAGCAGTAGCAGCAGTACAGTCAATAGATACTTATGTGTGTTCATGTGTTCGTGCGTTCCAGCACGTGCTAGTGCGCGCGTGTTTGTTTTTTATCATAAGCTTTTACATCCCACGCTCACGTACCGAACCACCACCTTTTGCCTCCCCTTTCTGATCCCTTTCCCACCCCACCCCCAACCCCGCCCCACCTTTACACCCCCATCCCCACCTCCCCAGCTTTCTCTGCTTCTCCTCTTTACCAATTCCAGCCAACACGCGAATTCTCCTCACTCAAGACACTCTTTCATTTCTTGGAACATAAAAATGGGGGGGGGGGGGGGGGGGGGGGGTGGATTAAGAATTAGAAGGAAGCGTGTGATAATGAGCTGTGAGCGTTTGAAACCCCAACACATCGCAAAAAAAAATTCAAACATTTAATCATCCTGTCATTCTATTTGGGTGGGTGGGCGGGGAGGGGGGAGGTTGGTGGTGAGGGTGGGGTGGGGGTGGGTTGGGGAGGGATGGGCTACGTTGAGTTACACAGAAAAGATGGGAAAACCAAATAGAACAATTCTACACGAAATGCATCGGCTGTGACAGCATTACAAAGAAAATTCATTATTTTCAGAATCGCACCGTGCACAAAGTTAAAGAATTTTGCTGAAGGGGAATTCTTCTTCTGCGTACTCGGGCTGATACTCCTGCAGACATTCCCTGTATAGACAGGCAAGGATTAATCCCTTCTACCCAACAAAGGGAGTGGAGTTTTGTGTGTATGACCGGTTTTATTTTTATCCCGCCATTAAGGCAGCCATACTCCATCTTCGGGGAAGGTGCATGCTATGTTTAACGTGTCATCCATACCAACGGCCAAACTGACCTTCTCTTCCGAAAGTTGGTGATGGGATTTGACGAGTGTGCCAGATGTTGTGCGTGCGTTCACACACGGAACCTCGGTTTATAGTCTCATTCGAAGGACTGTATGCGAAATGGAGTCAGAACCAATGTGAACTCCGAGGGAAATATCCCCCTGTACCGAAACGGCCCGCGTTGTGGACACTCATGGGTGCATAGACACGTAAATAGTTATCTTGTACAGAAGTGAAAATAGTCATCTTGTATAGGCACGTAAATAATCATCTTGCACAGGCACAAACATAGTTTTTTCCCCAAAAAAGAGGCATACACTTATCTGGAAGAGAAACATGCAATAATTACCATGTAAAGATACTTAAACACTTGTTACCTCAGGAGGTTCTAGATGAAGGTTAGAATCCCAAAACGCTGACGGTTATTGGTTAAAGTGCTAGGTAGCCTACCTAAACACTTCAGGGGCCGTGAGCTGTTAACCATCGACTGTGTCTGAAGCACGGCACGATAGACGACGGAGCCCATCTCTCTCCTTCCACTACCTCGACATCCTCTGAACTGAATCAGATACCCATGTACTGATGGGCGGACGGAGAGGATTTCTAAGCCGTAAAAACTCTGAGCCAACAAGTGGTTGGGAGTCGATGTCGAGTGTAAAAACTCTGAGCCAACAAGTGGTTGGGAGTCGAATCTCACGTGTAAACTGACCACAAGTGTTGGGAGTCCAATCGTCCACGTGTAAAAACTGAGACAGTGTTTGGAGTTCCGAATCTAGGTAAAACCTGAGAAAATGTTGAGAGTCCGGATAAAAACTTGGCCACAATGGTTGAGCAATCGAATAGGTTAATATTCTGAGCACAAGTGAGGAAGTACGAACCTCATGCTAAACAACTCTGACCAACACAGTCAAGTCCGAATCTCAACCCACAGCAGACGGTTCAATCCCAGTCGCACCTACGTGATTTCGTTCATTAGACACAACAACACAAATGCTATCTTGTAAGTCTGGAATAATCTCCTGTTGACACATAATAGTATATAGTTACTGTTAGAAGATCCAATGGACAGCAACACAAACACAAATCGCACGCACGGCACGCACGAACGCTCAGCACGATGCCACTGCACGACGCCGCCGCACGACGACACACACACCGAACACACACACAACACACATCTCTTCTCTCTCTCTCAAACTTTATGAAATAGTACCTGATACACTGTATATGTCTCAGGGTAACATGAGCAATTCTGTTGATTCTTCGTTGGATTCCTTCACATTGTGGTCTCAGGGAATGAAATAGCAGTAATCTAGCTAAACGTGTGACAGAATGTTCAGAATGTTGCTATTGCCATTACATTTAAGTGTGATACTATTACTGGAACCTAGTTTACAAAACCTTTTTCTGTGAAAAATGCTACACACTGCCTAGCTGCTCACACCATCTTGCTAAGATTATCACAAAATTAAGGCTGAACACATGGAAGACCAAATTTTCTCCTGAAGTTGCGTGTGTCTGTGGAAAATTCATCTCTGTGCATCACCTTCTACTAGATTGTCCAGTTTTAACTAAAATGTATAAGGCGAAAGGTATCAATCTTGACAAATATGAAAATGAGAGTCAAGTTCTATCTCACTCATGCATAATTGAGTTTGCCGCCACTTTAGCCAGTTCTGATGTAGCTAGACTATTATGAGGGTCCTTAACTGGTATGCTGTTTTCTTTTTCATAAGTGTATGCAGATGTGTGTTGAAATGACTTAAGTGGTTTAGTTTATTTTCTTTTATTTTATTTTTTGTCCCCCCCCCCCTTTTTTTTCCCCGTCTAATATCATCTGCCGGATGAAAAGACGTAAAATTAAACCACCACCACCACACTCTCTCTCTCTCTCTTCTCCCTACCCCCCCCCACCCCTCACACACACACACACACACACACACACACACAACACAGAGGCGCGTGCACACACACACACACACACACACACACACACACACACACACACACACACACACACACA
>JAFLJL010013857.1:0-5000 GCA_018398815.1 Conus ventricosus | reverse complement strand
CCCGTTTTTTAAAGGTTTGATTGTGAAGAGGGGGATGATGTAGGTATGATGCTATTTCATTTGGCGGGGGTTTAGGCAAGGCTTTTACTCTAGGGTTTCCCTTTCCAGAATGGTCTTGGCGTCAACCAGGCCCGAGAGATACAGAAAACCTGCATTTTTGGTCAGAAGACTTCAGCAACACCCCCGGGGCCCCGCAGCCCTTAACTGGGGGAAAAAGGGAAAATCGACTAACACACCCTTAAATGTTCTCACCCGAATCATAGCAAAAAAAAACTTAGGTAGGAACCCGCTGGAGCGAAACATCCCGTATTTGTGGGGGAAACGAACCCATGCCTTTTCAGCCAGCCAGCCCTAACCCTAACCACGATTCCATGGGGTTGGGTTTGGGTTTTGGGTTTTTTTCTGGTCTTCTTTCTCTTGTCCTTTGCATTTTTTCCTTGGTGGTGTGTGTGGTTTTGTGTGTGTGTGTGTGTGGGGCGTGTGGGTGGGTTTTGTGTGGTTTTGTGTGTGTGTGTGTGTGGTTTTGTGTGTGTGTGTGTGTGTGTGTGGGGTGTGTGGCGGCGCGCGGCGCGCGCGTGCGTGCGTTTCGTGCGTGCGTGGTGCGGGGCGTGGTGCGTGCGTGCGTGGTGTGTGTGTGTGTGGTGTGTGTTTTGTGTGTGGGGTGTGTGTGTGTGTGCGTGTCGTGCGGGGCGCGCTGCACGGTGAAATGTCCCAAAGGGGAAGAAAACCAAAGAGAGGAGAGAGGGAGAGGAGAGGATGAGAGAGAGATGAGAAAAGAGGGGAGAGGAAAAGAGAGAGGGGAGAGGAGGGAGAGAGAAAGGAGAGGACGGAGACGGAGACGGGACAGAGACAGAGGCGAGGAAATCACAAAATAGCAGGGCAGGGGGGGGCCCCCGGGGGGCAGAAAGACAGACAGACAGAAGACAGGGCAGCAAAAGGGCAGACAAAAACAGAAGGGGAGACAGAAAAAAGAAGAAAGAAAACGAGGGGAAGGGGCAACCATTAAGAGGAAAAACGGAAAAAAAAAAGAAAAGAAAGAAAAGAGAAAAAAGAACGGAGGAAAGAAAAGGGGAAAAAGAAAGATAAGAGGGAAAGAAAGGAAAAAAAAGAGGAAAGAAAAAAAAAAAGGAGAGAAAGAGAGGAGGGAAAAAAAGAAAAAAGGAGAGAGAGAAAGAAAAAGAGATAGAAAGAAAGAAAGAAAGAAAGAGAGAGAGGGAGAGAAGAGAGAGGAGAGAGAGAGAGGAGGGGGAGAGAGAGAGAGGAAAAAAGAATGGAAAAGGGAGAAAGACAGAAAGAAAAAGAAAAGTTGGGAAAAAAAGAAAGAAAAAAAGGAGAGAAAGACATAAAGAAAGAAAGAGGGAAAAAAAAGATAAGAAAAAGAGAAAGAAAGAAAGAGAGATAGAAAAAAAAGAAAAAAAGAATGAGAGGGGGAGAGTTTAAGGGGGAGAAAAGAGAGGGGAGGGAGAGAGAGAGAGAGGTGGGGGGGGGGCGAGAGGGGAGAGAGGAGAGGGAAAGAGAGAGAGAGGGCAGAGGGCGCAGCAGACAGACAGACAGACCGGGCAGACAGAGACCCGAGAGACAGAAAGAGGGAAAGAGCGAAAGAAAAAAAGAAAGAAAAAATGATAGCGAAAGAAAGAAAAAAAACGCAGAGGAAAACAAAGGAAGAAAAAAAAAGAGGGAATTAAGCCAGGAATGCGGGGAAAATTCCCCGAGCTCTCTAAACCCGAAAGTGATCCTTTCGGCTTTTTGTTGTTGTTGTTGTTGGGTTTTTTTTGTGTTGTTTTGTTTTCATTTTGGCGCGCGCGCGCGCGCGCGCCGGCGAGAGAGGGGGAAAAGAGGAGGGGAGAGAGAGGGGAGAGAGTGTGTTTTGTGTGTGTGTGTGTGGGTGTGTTGTGTGTGTGTGTGGGGTGTGTGTGTGGTTTGGGTGTGAGTTTTGGGACGTGCGGGGGTGCGTGTGTGGCTGTGTGGGTGTTCAAAACTCCCGAGCCGATTACTGTTTCCCTATCAGTGTCTTTGTCCCCAGGGAAGCAATTTTTGCTCCACCAAAAAAAACGGGGGGAAAAAAAAAAAAAAAAAAAAAGCAAAAAACAACGACACCAAAAAAGCAACATTTGGAAAGGGGAAAAAAAAAAAAAAAGGGGGCATAAAAAAAAAAAAGGAAAAAAACTCGGGGGGGGTTTTTGACCGGGGTTTTTAGGGGCATCGAGGAGAGAGAAAGCAGGAATTGTTTATTGAAAGGGGGGGGGGTGGGGGGGGGAGGGGGTGGGTGGGAGGACGGGTGCGCAGGAAAATGAAGGGAGAGAGAAAAATATTTTTTTAAAAAAAAGGGAAGGGGGGGGGGGGGGGGAGAGGGTACGGGTGGAAGGGGGGGAGGGTTTTCGGATTGAAACCCGCGTGCCCCTGAGTAAGTGTGTGTGTGTGTGTGGTGTGTGTGTGTTTTGGGGTGTGTGTGTGTGTGTGTGGGTGTGCGGCGTGCGTTTCGTGCGTGCCGGGGCGTGGTGCCTTTCGTGCGTGCGTGCGTGCCGTGCCGGCCCTGCGTGCCCGCGTGCGTGAGTAAATGTTGTGTGTGTGTGTGTGTGGTGTGTGCGTGCGTGCGTTTCGTGCGTGGTGCGTGCGTGGGTGGGTGTTTTGTGTGTGTGTGTGTGGGGTGTGTGTGTGTGTGTGTGGGGTGTGTGTGTGTGTGTTGTGTGCGTGCGTGGTGCGGTTTCGTGCCTGCGTGCGTTGGGGTAAATTGTGGTGTGTCGTGCGTGCGTGCGTGGTGCGTGGGGTGCGTGCGTGCGTGCGTGCGTGCGTTGCGGGTGGCGTCGTGTGTGTGTGTGTGTGTGTGGGGGGGTGTGTGTGCGGCGTTGGGTGGTGCGTGCGTGCGTGCGTTTCGTGCGTGGGGTGTGTGTGTGTGGGTGTGTGTTTTTGTTTTGTGTGTGTGTGTTTGTGTGGTTGGGGAGTTTTTCGTTGGTGGCCCCCGCGCGTGGCGTTTTTGTGTGTATCTGGGGGTGTGTAAGCATGTGGTGTGTGTGTTGTGTGTGTGTGTTTTGTGTGTGTGTGTTTGTGTGTGTGTGTGTTGGGGGGGGTCTCTCCCCTCTCTCTCTCTCTCTCTCTCTCTTCTCTCTTTTCTCTCTTTTTTTTTTTATATATTTATATTTTTATATTTTTATTTTATATTTTGGACTTCAGCATACATATATAAATTTTTTTCTATGGTTTTACACCCACCCCACAACACACAAACAAAAACTAGGGGGGTGACGGGTGGCTGGTCCTGGGGAAATTCAAAATTGAACGGGCGACGCCCCGGTTTTGCTGTAATTTTGGTCACTTTGCGGACCCCCAATGGGGTCTCCCTCAAACTGCCGGGTAGTCAGCTATTTTTGGAAAAAATCCGCCGTTACTGTGGGCTTTTAGATGACCCCTCTCTCTCGTCTGCCCGTCTGTGTGGGTTTTGGGGTCTGTGTATCTGTCTGTCTGTTTTTCTCTCTCTTCTCTCTCTGTCTCTCTCTCTCTCTCTCTTTTCCTTCTCTCTCTGTCTCTCTCTTGTCCCCTCTCTCTTCTCTCTTTTGTATCTCTCTCTTCTTCTCTCTCTTTCTCTCCCCTTCTCTTTTCTTTTCTCTCTCTCTCTCTCTTCTCTCTCTCTCTTTTTCTCTCTCTCTCTCTCTCTCTCTCTTTTCTGTCGGGCTCTTTTGTAGTGGTTTTTCTCTTTTTTCTCCCTCCCTCCCTCTCTCTCTTTTCTCTCTCTTTCTCTCTCTTTCTTCTCCTCTCTCTCTCTTCTCTCTCTTCCTTGTCCCCCTCCCTTTTTATTTTCTCTCATTTGTCTGTCCCCTTCCCCCTCCCCCCCTTTTTCTCTCTTTTTTCTTTTATGTGGCTCTCCCTCCCCCCCCCTCCCCTTTTCTCTCTCTCTCTCTTTTCTCTTCTCTCTTTTCTCTCTCTCTCTTGCATGCCCATCCGTTGTCCCGTCCGCATACTTGTCTCTCTGTTTGTTTTCCCCCTTTTCTGTCTGGCTGTCTGTCTGTTGTCTGTCTTTTCTGTTTTCTCTCTCTTTTCTCTCTCTCTCTTTTTCTCTTTTCTCTCTCTTTTTCTCTCTCTCTCTCTCTCTCTTCTGATCGGCATTTTCGCACGTTCCCGTATATATGGACAAATATTTTTTTGGGGAAAAATTTTTAGGGGCCCAGCCCACTCTATTCCCGAAATTAGTTTTTTAGCCTTCGGTGGGGGTCCGTTTGGAAAACTGGAAAAAATGATCCGTGCCACAGACTTTAGGGGAAATGTTGGAACCAATGATCCAGTGCCACCGACTTTAGGGATCTGTCTTTGGGAAACAAAAAATGGGGGCCCCAGACTTTTTGGGATCGTCTGGAACCACATGATCCCCGGGGCCACAGACTTTAGGGTTGTCTGGAAACCCCTGGGTCCGGTGCCAAAAGACTTTAGGGATCTGTCTGGAAACCCCATGATCCGGTTTCCCCAGATTTTGGGATCTGGTTTTGGAAAAAAATGATTTCCCGGGGCCACACTTTAGGGTCTGTTTTGGAACCACATGATTTGGTGCCACAGCTTTTAGGGGGTCTGGGCTGGGAAACCCCATGATTCGGTTTCCCCAGGGGCTTTAGGGATCTGTCTTTTTGGGGTTTGTGGTTGTCTTTTCTTGCCAGCCGGCGGGGTTTCCGTATCCTCGGGTCTTTGGGTTCCCCTCTGTGGGTTGGTATGGGAAAAAAAAAAAAACAAAAAACTTTTCGTGTAGTCCCCGATCAGTATTGAACTACACTCATTCTTATTCATTATCATCAGGACACGGACACGCACATGGATACTCATATGACACAGACACACACACACAACAGACACACACACACAACACACACACACACACCACACACAATACAGTAACCTCATACCCGCTTCCCCGCCAGATCAAATCTAAGATGAAAATAATGAGAGACGACTACCAAAACTATTCATTGATTTAATTATTTAGTTGTAGTTTTTTTTTTTTTTATGCATTTATTTAT
>JAFLJL010013856.1:50000-55000 GCA_018398815.1 Conus ventricosus | reverse complement strand
GGAGGCTGGTCTGTCACCGGTTGTGTTGAAAGGGTTAAAGGGGGAGGCCGGTCTGTCACCGGTTGGTGTTGAAAGGGTTAAGAGTGGAGGCCAGTCTCTCACTGGTTAGTGTTGAAAGGGTCAAGTGTGGAGGCCAGTCTCTCACTGGTTAGTGTTGAAAGGGTTAAGTGTGGAGGCCGGTCTGTCACTGGTTAGTGTTGAAAGGGTCAAGTGTGGAGGCCAGTCTCTCACTGGCTAGTGTTGAAAGGGTCAAGTGTGGAGGCCAGTCTCTCACTGGTTAGTGTTGAAAGGGTCAAGTGTGGAGGCCAGTCTCTCACTAGTTAGTGTTGAAAGGGTCAAGTGTGGAGGCAGTCTCTCACTGGATAGTGTTGAAAGGATCAAGGGTGGAGGCCAGTCTCTCACTGGCTAGTGTTGAAAGGGTCAAGTGTGGAGGCCAGTCTCTCACTGGCTAGTGTTGAAAGGGTCAAGTGTGGAGGCCAGTCTCTCACTGGCTAGTGTTGAAAGGGTCAAGTGTGGAGGCCAGTCTCACACTGGCTAGTGTTGAAAGGGTCAAGTGTGGAGGCCAGTCTCTCACTGGCTAGTGTTGAAAGGGTCAAGTGTGGAGGCCAGTCTCTCACTGGCTAGTGTTGAAAGGGTCAAGTGTGGAGGCCAGTCTCTCACTGGCTAGTGTTGAAAGAGTCAAGTGTGGAGGCCAGTCTGTCACTGGCTAGTGTTGAAAGGGTCAAGTGTGGACGCCGGTTGTCACTGGCTAGTGTTGAAAGGGTTAAGTATGGACGCCGGTTTGTCACTGGCTAGTGTTGAAAGGGTTAAGGGGGGAGGGCGGTCTGTCACCGGTTAGTGTTGAAAGGGTTAAAGTGTGGAGGCCGATCAGTCACTGGCTAGCGTTGAAAGGGTTAAACGTGGAGGCCCGTCTGTCACTGGCTAGTGGTGAAAGGGTTAAGTGGGGAGGCCGGTCTGTCACCGGTTAGTGTTAAAAGGGTCAAGTGTGGAGGCCGGTCTGTCACTGGTTAGTGTTGAAAGGGTTAAACGTGGAGGCCAGTCTCTCACTGGCTAGTGTTGAAAGGGTTAAGTGTGGAGGCCAGTCTCTCACTGGTTAGTGTTGAAAGGGTTAAGCGTGGAGGCCGGTCTGTCACTGGTTAGTGTTGAAAGCGTTAAGCGTGGAGGCCAGTCTCTCACTGGCTAGTGTTGAAAGGGTTAAGCGTGGAGGCCAGTTTCTCACTGGCTAGTGGTGAAAGGGTCAAGTGGGGAGAGGAAACGGGAGAGAGATGAATCGGGTACGTTGCGGATGAAATCCATTGGCTGGCTGCGTGTCTTATCTGCTATCTAATCCTGCCGCAACTGAACGGTCTCTAGATCAACGTTTGAAATTTGGAGACTGCTGATGTTAAAGATTTTTTTTTATTTATATTTTATGTTTTTTTTGTTGTTGATCACACTGAGAACGAAAGCGAAGCGAAGATTCGGAATGTGTTTTTCTTGGTCTTATTATTATTATTATTATTATTATTATTATTATTATTATTATTATTATTATTTTTCTTCCTCCCTTACTTTGCATTTTTCTTTTCTTTTTCCCCTATCTATTCTTAATCTGTCCTTGATGTACTTTCCTTCATGCGTGCGTTGCGTGCGTGCGTGCGTGCGTGCGTGCGTGCGTGCGTGCGTGCGTGCGTGCGTGCGAGCGTGCGAGCGTGCGTGCGTGCGTGCGTGCGTGCGTGCGTGCGTGCGTGCGTGCGTGCGTGCGTGCGTGCGTGCGTGCGTGTGTGTGTGTGTGTGTGTGTGTGTGTGTGTGTGTGTGTGTGTGTGTGTGCGCGCGCCTGTCTGTCTGTATGGCTGCCTGTCTGTCTGGTTGGCTGTCTGTGTGTATGTGCGTGCGTGCCTGCGTGCCTGCGTGTGTGCGTGCGTGCGTGCGTGTGTGTGTGTCTGTCTGTCTGTCTGGCTGTCTCTGTGTGTGTACGTGCGTGCGTTTGTGCGTGATTGCGTGCGTGCGTGCGTGCGTGCGTGCGTGCGTGCGTGCGTGCGTGCGTGTGTGTGTGTGTGTGTGTGTGTGTGTGTGTGTGTGTGTGTGTGTGTGTGTGTGTGTGTGTGTGTTCCTCCTTTATTTTTCGTCGTGGATCATGAAAACTGATGAAATCTCTTGTTTATTCCCCTGATCTGTCTCTCTCTATTTCCTTTTCTGTCACCTTCCCTCCCCCCCCCCCCCCCCCCTTCCCCACCCCACCTTTTTGCTCCCACCATGTCTCTAACCTTTGTCCTTGGAATCCTAGGAAACTGACCGTTGACATGATTGATGTGTAGATCTTATCTATCAGGGGATCAAATAGGATAATCCTCCCCCCCCCCCCTTACTATAACCCCCACCCTCTTCCCCTGGCTCATCGAATGCTACTTTCCATCTCTCTCTCCTCTCCTCTCTCTCTCTTCTCCTCCTCTCTCCTCTCTCTCATCTCTCTCTCCTCTCTCTTTCTGTCTCTGTCGATCTCTGTATGTGTGTCTGTGTCTGTCTGTGTCTCTCTGTCTCTGTCTGTCTGTCTGTCTGTCTGTCTGTCTTTCTGTCTGAACATTTTCCTCCATCTTTGTGGACAGTCTCCTTTCTCTATGTCCGTGTTTTACATATCTGGTATTGGTGATGTGTTAACATCGACGAAGAGCAGCAATCCAGGGACGAGACCTTTATTGACATTTTCTGAATGTACACATGTCTGCTCAATCACTGTCTTCTTAGTGTGATTAGTATTTAATCAAGGTCTTCTTAGTATTATTAGTATTAGTCAATGTCTTCTCAGTATTATCAGTATTAGTCAATATCTTAGAGTATTAATATTCCATACAACTCTTTTTCCGGCATTTCATTGACTGACTTTGAACCTGTGACAGTTGCTGTTGTCAAAGAAGTCATCGACAAGACTGTTATCAAAAATGTGTACTGGATCCTCTTCCATCTACTTTATTATCTGCATGCATGGATGTTTTGTTGCCATATATCACTAGTGTGGTAAATGAATCTCTCACTTCTGGTTGTTTCCCACCTGCACAGAAAGCTGCTGTTGTCCGACCTCTTTTGAAGAAACCCTCTCTTGACCCTGAAAACCTAAAAAATTATCGACCTGTCTCCAACTTGTCTTTCTTTCAAAGATAATTGAAAAGATAGCACTTCTCCAACTCCAAAACCACCTTGACCAAAACAACTTGCTCTATTCGTTGCAGTCCGCCTATCGCACTGGACACAGTACAGAAACTGCTCTGCTGAAAATAATAAACGATCTTCTCTCTGCTCTGGATAATGGTCAGGTTTCACTGCTTTCTCTTCTTGACTTGTCCGCTGCCTTTGATACCATTGATCACTCCACCCTCCTCACTAGACTTCAACATACTTTTGGCATCTCTTCTCACGCTTTGGCATGGTTTTATTCTTACCTTTCTGGTCGAACCCAAATTGTCTCTGTCAATGGTTTTTCTTCAAGCTCTGCTGACTTGAATTATGGTGTTCCCCAAGGCTCTGTCCTTGGTCCCATTCTGTTTGTTCTATATACCCAACCCATCTCTGACATTGTAGCCCATCATGACATTTCACACCACTGCTTCTCTGATGACAATCAAATCTACATTTCTGGTGACATCTCTCTCCTCTCCTCCATCATTGATCGCTCACAGCTCTGCATCTCTGACATAAAGGCATGGATGACTTGCAACAAACTTCAGTTAAACAATGACAAAACTGAACTGATCTTCATTCTCCCAAAACGGCTCATGTCTACAATCTCTGTTCCTTCTTCTGTCCAACTTGGTACCTCTCTCATTCAGACCTCTACCACTGTGCGAAATCTAGGCGTTGTACTTGATCAGACACTCTCTTTTCAAAATCAGATTTTCTTCTATCTGCCGTGCTTGCTACTTGGAGCTTCGGCGAATCAGTTCTGTGCGCCACCTTCTGTCTGAAGAAGCCACCAAGACTCTGGTTTCTGCTTTCATTCTTTCAAGACTTGACTACTGTAATTTTCTTCTTGCTGGCTGTCCACAGAATCTTCTTGCAAAATTGCAGAAAGTCCAAAATAATGCTGCTCGCCTTGTCTCGAAATCTCCGAAAACCTCTCATGTTTCTCCTTGCTTAAATCTTTGCACTGGCTTCCTGTTGAAAAACGCATCAAGTACAAACTTTCTTTGCTCTGTTACAAGGCATTGGATGGCCTCGCTCCATCTTACCTCTCTAAACTTCTGTCGACCTATACTCCTTCCAGACAGCTTCGCTCTTCCTCTGACACTCGCATTATGCAGATCCCTCGTTTTCGGGCCAGAACACTTGGTGAACGTTCTTTTACTTTTCAGGCTCCTTCCTGCTGGAACAATCTCCCTTCTGCACTCCGAAACTCAAACAGTCTTTCTTCTTTCAAGTCCTCCCTCAAAACAACTCTCTTCAAAACATAATTTTTCTGCTCCTTCGCTGGTGTGTGGGTGTGTTTGTGTGTGTGTGTGTGTGTTTGTGTGTGTGTGTTGTGTGTGTGTGTGTGTGTGTGTGTGTGTGTGTGTGTGTGTGTGTGTTTTGTGTGTGTGTGTGTGTGTGTGTGTGTGTGTTTGTGTGTGTGTGTGTGTGTGTGTGTGTGTGTGTGTGTGTGTGTGTGTGTGTGTGTGTGTGTGTGTGTGTGTGTGTGTGTGTTAGGGCTTATTGCTGTAAGCGCTTAGGGCTTTTGTTTAAGATTAAGCGCACTAAATGTTCCTTATATTATTATTATTATTATTATTATTATTATTATTATTATTATTATTATTATTATGATTAATAGTATTAATCAATGTCTTCTTAGTATCAATCAATGTCGTCTTAGTGTTATGACTATTAAACAATGTCTTCTCAGTGTTATTAGCATTAATTAATGCTTTCTTAGTGTTATTAGTGTCAATCAATGTCCTCGTAGTATTATTAGTATTAGTCAATGTCTTTTTAGTGTTATTAGTATTAATCAATGTCGTCTTAGTATTATTAGTATTAATCAATTCCTTAT
>JAFLJL010013856.1:37500-45000 GCA_018398815.1 Conus ventricosus | reverse complement strand
AAAAACAAACAAAAGTGATTGTTCTACAGTAACGCACAAAGTACAACCACCCACAATCAGCAGCCATTCCGTTCAACCCCCTCCCCGCACCCTTCTTCAACTTAACCCTTTTGCCATACCCGCCACCCCACCCCACCCCACTCTCACAACCCAACACACACACACCACACACACACACACAACACACAACACACACACATCACACACACACACACTTTGGCACCTCACCCCCACCCCCACCCCCCACCCCCTCAGCGACGAGCACTGAGTGCCAAGTCAGATTCCAGACTGACAGAGAGCCCAAGCGGAAGTGGGGGGTGGGGAGTCGGGTTGGAGGGGGCAGAGTGAGCTGGGAGGATGGGGGAGGGGGGGGGGAGGATGCCCACGGAACCGCCCACCCGACTCTCCAACGAAAGCAGTAGATTCCCCATGAAGGTGTCGGCACCGGAGACATCCACACCAAGCCACCTGCGGCATGGGAGGGGTGGGAGGAGGAAAAGACAAAGAAGGAGGAGAAGGGGTAGAGACGTGGAGACAATGAGGAAGGGGGGGGGGGAGAAGCGAGAGAACAGAAAAAAGGAGGAGACGAAGAAGAAGAAGAAAGAAGAAGAAGAAGACAAGAGAAGAAGAAAAGAATAAGAAGAAGAAGAAGCAGAAGAAGAAGAAGAATAAGAAGAAGAATAAACTGCAGCTGTAGAAGATGAAGAAGAAGAAAAATAAAGAAGTAAAAGAAGAAGAAGACGAAGAAGAAGAAGAAAAAAGAAGAGAAGAAGAAGAAGAAACAGCAGCTGAGACGAAGAAGAAGAAGAAGAAGAAGAAAAAGGAGAACAAGAACAAGAACAAGAACAAGAAGAAGGAGGAGGAGGAAGAGAGAAGAAGAAGAAGAAGAACAAAAAGAAGAAGAAGAAGAAGAAGAAGAAGAAGAAGAAGAAGAAGAAGACAAACAAGACAAGAACAAGAACAAGAAGAACAAGAAGAAGAAGAAAGAAGAGGTGGGGGGAGGGACGAGGAGAAGGAGAGGGAGGGAGGAGGAGGAAAGGATGAGGAGGAGAGAGAAGAAGAAGAAGAAGAAGAAGAAGAATAAGAAGAAGAAGAAGGAGTAGGAGGGAGGCGGCGGAGGAGAGGAGGAGGTGAGCAGCAGGATGAAGAGGAAGAAGAATGGGAGAAAGATGAAGACGAGGAGGAGGTTGGAGGATGATGAGGATGAAGAAGAAGAAGAAAAGAAGAAGGAAGAAGAAGAAGAAGAAGAAAAGAAGAAGAAGAAGAATGGATGAGTGAATGATGAATGAATGAATCCTTTGATGGGTTGAAATAAGCTCATTGAAGGCCTTTTTAACACTTCTGCTGCCCAACAACACTACAATTAAAAAGTAGGTACATTCGAATTACAAAATAACATCAATAACACGATTTCATGCTTTAAATCTCTCTCACTCTCTCTCTCTACACACTCGCTCTCGTCCTCTTCGAACTCTCTCTCTCCCTCTCACACACACACAACAACACACACACACACAGACACACACACACACGACACACCACGACACACACACATACACACACATCTTAATCAACAGCAAATAATAAGTCAGTCCATAACACTTTTTTTATCCTCACGGTAATTATTATATTCCGGCTAATGTCTACGCCTAGGTCGAGTGTGAGTGTCTACCTGACATCAGAGTATCATAAAAGAATAACCTTACTTCATTTTGAAAGCTGAATAATTGGGAAATATTCTGGTGTAATAGCTGGAAGTGTGATCCATTCTTTACAGCCCACCAAACCAAAAGAAGAGAAAACTGCTTTGAATACATCTAAATTCGCTTTAGGATAATAATCCTGAGCGAATCATGATGTTGAATGATTTAATTATCTCGTTGATTTTTATTTAATATTCTGGGCATGCTTTCAAAAGGAACAATTTAGTGCATAAGAATCAGAGTGATGAATGTAAGGCTAATGAGTTAAGCGGCAGAATTCAATTGTACCTAAATAACATCACGCAAGAAGGATTCGGATTGTTTCTGACCAAGCTCGACATCTTAAATGGCTCTTTTTTTGCAATGAACAAAGGTTTTAAAAGTAGATGGCGCACCATTATACCCCAGATATAGAGCAGTAGTCTAATCGAGCCTGAACAAAATCAAAATAATACAGTTTTTTCGTGAATGTTCGTAGAGAAAGTGTTTATTTCTGTGACAGCAGGAACACACAACAAGAACTAGTTTGATAAGGTTTATGGATCAGATCGTGCCAGGGGCAGATGTTTCATCGAAGACGATGCCTAATCTTTGTGCTTTGAGCCAACTTGATTTATTGTTTTTTTCATTGTACCTATCTTTTTAATTTTTGCTCTTTTTAATAGACATGTCCCTTGTTAGACGTGCACATAATTTAACAAGACTCGTTTTTATGAGATAACAAGCATGTCATTTGAAACACACGCCATCTTCCACGATTTCATGCATGAATTTCTATGATAATAATTTCAATCGATGCTATGAAAAGAGTAATTGTAAGATTGTATCATCAGCGAACAAATCACACTCTTGCAATTTATTGAATTGAAAAAGGGAGAGCATTTATGTAGAGGAGAACAACAGGGGACCTAAGAATGATCCCTGTGGCAACGACTCTTGGCAAACATCTCTTAGGAAGAAATAACACCTCGTGAAAAAACAGATTGCGTACGGTTCGACAAGATCAGATCTAAAAAATGAACTCCGTAATGTTGTCGACGCCGTAAACATAAAGCTTTTTTATCAGTATATTGTGATTAATAAATCAAAAGCCTTTGTATAAATCAATAAACACTACACCAACGAATGCTTTTTCAGATGATGTTAATCTTTTAGCCCAAATTTGTGATCCACACAAAGCAGGTATCACATGAAAGATTTCCTAAATCTGACTGGAATTGATTATACTTCATTTTAAGTTTCTTTCAATCAAAGTTGTATATATGTGATGATAAGACGTTCTAATGGCTTTGCGACGGACGCTAAGCAGCGAAATTGTCCTGTATAAGAAGAAAAGAAAAGAAGAAGAAATTGGTCCTGTCATTGTGACATCTCGTAACTTTGATGCACAGTTTTATGTACAATGTGGCAGACTCATAATCCGCAGATGACAAGTCACAAAGACGTTGGTCTATTTTGTGTGAAGCATTTGAATGGTGAGAAAAGCACTAACCTCCTAGCTGCTATTTTCGGGGCTTCCAGAAAGTTTTATAATAGGTGTCGTTTTTAATATTATTTTTAAACCTCGACATATTGTCCGCCTTCATATCAATAGGCTTTATGACCATTCAAGGCTTTCTCTTCTCTCTCTCTCACTCACTCCTCTCTCTCTCCTCCATTCCTCTCTCTCTCTACTCTCCCCCTCGCTCCCCTCTCTCTCCTCTCTCTTTCTTTCTCACTCTCTCTCTCTCTCTCTCCTCTCGGACCTTCTACTTCGGTAGACTCCACTCTCTCCTCTCTCTCTCTTATTATCTTTCCGCGCTTCCCAGCATTATCGTGGACGGACCTCTATATCCTCATCTTTTTAGGGATTCCGTTTTCTTCTTTCAGTCACTCACCACCCCTCCCCCCCCGCCCCTTCCCCCTTTCCTTTATTCACGTTTTTTTTTTTTTTTCCATCGATGTTTTACATCAACTGTAGCTTTTTCTGTATGCTTTTTGTCTCCTTTTTTCTCGAGTTTTTCTTTTCTATTTGCTTATCTTGCTCTTTGCTCTCTTCCCAGCCCCCTCCCCCCCCCCCCGTCATCTTTTTATCTGATTAACTTGCCCGTTTTTTCTCTTTTGTATTTCCCCTTCTGTCTTTCTATCTGCGTATCTGCCTTTTGTTTTCCACTTTTTTCGTTCTATCTTTCTGTCTGCTTTATCTTGCCCTTAATTCTTTTCCTTCCCATTCCTTGTCTGTACTGTATCTGCTTATCTTGGCCCTTTTTTTACCGTATCCCATTCTTTCTGTCAATCTGCTTATCTTGCCATTTTTCCTTCCATTCTTCGGTCTATCTGCTTATCTTGCGCTTTTTCCTTCCCATTCTTTCTGTCTATCGCTTATCTTGCCCTTCTTCTTTTCCTTCGTTTTCCCTTTTTTTAGTCTGTCTATTATATTCTTCTTCTTTACTTACGGATTTCGTTTGTTTCTTCGTACTGTCCTTCCTTCTTCCATCGGTTCTTCGTTCTCAAGACATCATCTTTATCCTTCCTTCTTTTATTTCTTTTCCTGCCTTCCTTTCTTTTCTTTACTTCTTCTCTTCCCCCCCCCCCCCCCCCCCCGCTTTTTGTTTGTTTGTTGTTGTTGTTTGTTGTTGTTTGTTGTTGGTTGTTGTTGTGTTGCGTTGTTGTTGCTTTCTAGTTTCGTCTTTTACTTTACCTCCGTTTTCTTCCTTTCCTCTTTCATTCATTTTTTTTTCTTTCCATCTTTCGCTTTCCCTCTTTCCTTTCCCTCTTTCCTTTCCCTCTTAGCAAGCTCCCGTTTTTCCTCCTTTTCAATCTGTCTTTCGTCCTTTCTATTTCCTTTCTTTCTTCTTTCTCTCCTTCCTTCATCTTCCTTCTATTATGAGTTTTCTCCCTTCTTCAATCTTTCGTTCCGTATCTTTCTTTCTTTCTTTCTTCTATTCCTTTCTTTCTTTCTACTTTCTTTTTTCCTTTTACTTTTCTTCTTTCTTTCTTCATTTTCTTTCTTTCTTTCTTTCTTTCTTTCTTTCTTTCTTCTTTTCATTTCTTTCTTTCTTTCTTTATTATCTTTCTTGTCTTTCTTTCTTTCCTTGCTTGTCTTTCTTTCATTATTTCTTTCTTTATCCTTTCTTTCATTTCTTTTCTTTCTTTTCTTTTCTCTTTCTTTTTCTTTTCTTTCTTCTTTCCGTCTTACTCCCTTCTTTCCCTATCCCTTCCTTCTTCTTTAATTCTGTCTTTCTCCTTTTTTTTTTCCTTCCCTCCTTCTTCATTGCATCGTTGTGCTCTTTTGTTCTTTGTCTACTCTTCTTCCATTTCTTCTTAACCTCCTTAATTTTTGTTCTCCCTTTTTTTCCCCTTCAATTGTTTTTTCCTTCTTGCTTCATTGTTCTTTCTTTCTTTTCCTTCATTCATTTTCCGTATCTTCATATACTTATCGATACTTTTCCCTTCCTTTCATCCTTCCCTATTTCCGTCCATCGTTCCTTTCCCCCCACCTTCTTATTCATGTCTTCTTTTTCCAGTGGTGGACCTTTATACCTTGTTCTCTAGGCTTCCATATTTGTTTTCCATGTTTTTTTTTTTTTTTTTTTTTTTTTAATTTAGGTTCAATGCAATATTCGTTTGCTAAATCCGGCTGATTGGTTGAGAAAGCATATTTTTCGACATGTCAGGAAGATCTCTTAGAGGTCTTTCTTTGTCTCTTTCGTTTTTCCTCTGTCGTCTTCTTTTCCTTCATTTTATCTTTGTTTGTGCTCTGTCTCTGTCTCCTCTCTCTCGTCTCGGTCTCTATACTATCTAATCTCTCTCTCTCTCTCTCTCTCCATACTCTCTCTCTCTCTCACTCTCTCACTCTCTTATAGTATTTTTATAATCTATTCAACTCACGCCCTTCTAATCCTCTCTCTCCTCTCCCTTCCCACCCTCCATCTCCCCCTCGATCTCTTCTCCCCTTCACCTCTCCACTCTCCTCTCTCTCACTCTCTCTCTCTCTTCTCTCTCTCGCTTTCACATCTGTCTTACCTCTTTTTTCTTGCTCTCTCACTCTATCTCTCTCTCTCTCCTCTCCTCTATCTCTCTCTCTCCTCCATCTCCTCTCTCTCTCTCTCTCTCTCTCGCCCTCATCACTCACTCTCCCCTCCTCTCTCTCTCTGCCCACCTCCTCCTCCTCCTTCTTCTTTCTCATCCCTTCTTCATTTTTATTCTCTCCTTGCCTTTCCTTCTCTCTAATTGCGTTACCCTCGTCAAAATAAAATTTGTTCGTTCGTTCTCTTTCTTTTCTTTCTTCTATCTTCTCTTTTCTCTGTTTTCTTTATTTCTCACTTGTTCCTTCCCCCTCCTCACACCCCCCCCCCCCCCCCCCCCCGCCCTTCCGTGCTAATGCCGCCCAAATGCATCGTATAATGTTACACACATCTGCAATGACCCTACATTCCCCTTGCCCTCACTCTCCCTTCTTCTTCCCTCCCTTTACACACACACAACACACACACAACACACACGACACACACACACACACACACACACACTCACACACACACATGGCACACACGACACACAATTTTCTTGTTATGTTGTACTTATGTATTTTTTCTGTCACATCAGTTACTTAAGTATCATTTAAACACACGTACGTGCGCGCGTGCGCACCACAACATATTGAAACAATCACTAATCTACTTAGGAGCGAGTTTGGGAACACACACCGCAGGAACGCCCGCGCCGCACACACAGACACACACAAACACATACATACATACATACCACATACATACATACATACAGACAGACCAGGACAGCCAGACACAGACAGACAGACAGACAGACAGACAGAACAGACAGAACAGACAGACAGACCAGACAGACCAGACAGTCAGACAGACGCACGCAACGCGCGCGCGCGCGCGCGGCGCGCGGAAACAAGCAATAATACATAAACACAAACACAATGACATACTATAAACTCACAAAAGATAAGTGAACAAATACAAAGCAATCACTCATAGCAAAGTGGCATAAAACATACAAGAACAACCACGTACACATATAAACAGTACACCACACAACACCCACAAACACCACACACACACGCACTCACACCACCACACACACACACACACACAAAACAACACACACACGACCCACACAACACACACACCACCACACACCCGCACAGCACGCACACACACACACACACAGCCACACAACACCCACACACACACACACACACAGCGGCGCGCACGCACTCACGCACCACGCCGCGCACGTCACGCACGCACGCACCCGCGCGTCGCGCAACACACACACACACACACACCCCACAACACATACCCGCACACCCCAACCCCACCCACCCCTCCCACCCACCAGGGCCACTACACAATCACAACACACATTACAACTACACACACACACACACACACACACACACCACACACACACCACACACACAACACCCACCGCTACACACCACACACACACACACACACACACACAACACACACACACACACACACACACAAACACACACACACACACGCAACACACCACACACAAACACACACGACACAACACAACACACACACACACCGACCCACACACACAACACACACAGGCCGACACACATCCAATTTCTGCAGCCAGACCCTAGTATTGCATTAAGCTCATCAGACACGGCTGAAGAGGTTCAGAGGAGGGAAAAAATCCGATTAAGTTTGCTCCCTCACTAACCACTCCCCCATCCCTGCCTCTCCTCTCACTCTCTCTCTACTCCTCTCCTCTCTCTCTCTCTCTCTCTCACATCCTCTCTCCCCTC
>JAFLJL010013856.1:20000-22500 GCA_018398815.1 Conus ventricosus | reverse complement strand
TATACTACATGCATTTGAAATGTTTCTGTTCGTTTTCGTCTTTGTTCGTTTTTTTTTTCTATATGAATGATATAGGTGGTTTTGTTTTGTTTACGTGTTTGTTGTTGTTGTTGTTGTTGCTGTTTTTGGCATTTTTCTCAGTTTCAGTGCTAGCTTTTGGATTTCCAGTCCTGGCATCTTAAATTGTGTGTGTGTGTGTGTGTGTGTGTGAGAGAGAGAGAGAGAGAGAGAGAGAGAGAGAGAGAGAGAGAGAGAGAGAGAGAGAGAGAGAGAGAGAGAGAGAGAGAGAGAGACTGCGTATGAGTGTCCTCGCATGTATACGCATCAACATAAAAAAAAAAGCATTTTGCAGAGAGAGAGAGAGAGAGAGAGAGAGAGAAGAGAGGAGAGAGAGAGAGAGAGAGAGAGAGAGAGAGAGAGAGAGAGAGAGAGAGAGATCCTACTTGAATTAGTTGAGTTTTTTGTTTCTTTTCTTTCGGGGTTTTTTTGTTTTTTTTTTAATTAACGTATCTTGACATTCTGAAAGAAAGGTAACCCATCTCGAGCAGCGACCGATAGATTAAAGGCAAGCATATGATACCTAAACAGAAACAAGGTAAACAAATATGAGCAGGCGACTAAAATGACCGACTTGCATTATTTCCATCACCGACATTCTCCATACCACTTCTTGATTTCTGTCGGAACGGGAAGAGAGAGAAAGGTCGAGAGATCAGCGAATAAAGAAGAAAGATAAGGGAGGACAACGGAGGAACCAGGGAATTTCACGCAATATTCTTCTGTCAGAAACCCGACAGGGTAGATCAGAGAACAAAGAAGAAAGATAAGGGAGGACAACGGAGGAACCAGGGAATTTCACGCAATATTCTTCTGTCAGAAACCCGACAGATAAATAGCAATAGCCTGAACTGTTCGAGGTCCATTCCTTGTTTCTCGAATTGTCGATTGTTTGTTTCTTTTTCTGTTTTAAGCTTTTGGAAAAAGAAAGAAAAGCATATTGCTTCTTGTAGTTTCGTGGTGATAAATGACCTCAGTTCTCTCCCTTTGGTCATACGTTTCTCCCTTTCTTTCCCCCTTTCATTTTCGTTTTCTATTCTTTGTGTCGCTTGCCCGAGTGTTCGTTTGCATTTCGGTCTAACGTTTTTATTTGTTTGTGTGTTCGTTTGTTTGTTTGTCCCTCTTTTCTTTCTTTGCTCATTCTTGTCATTCTTCACGATCGTTTTCGCCCCCCCCCCCCCCCCCCCCCCCCCCCCCCCCCCCCCCCCCCCCCGCTCTTTTTTTGTGTTTGAAGAATATAACGTTGCATGCAAAGTTCAAGGGAATACCCGAAAAAGCATGCAAGCAAATTCGTGAGAGCATTTCCGCTTTTGCTGACAACGGAAGGCAGTAGCTGAAAGTAAATACACAAAGCAATAAACACACAAACAACTGAAAGAAAGGGAACCAAATGTGTCCGAGCGTGCCGTTAGACAAGGGTGTAATCTGATGCACGCACATTTTCTATTTTCCTATTTCTTTATTCGTTTGTTGGCTCGTTGATGTATTTCTTTTCAAAGAGAAGTAGCGGTCTTCTTTAGGGTTTATTCATTTACTAAGGAGAGAGCTCAAGTGAGGTGGAGACATCTACCCTCAAAAATGAAAATAAAGAAAGTTACAGTTTGCTCCCTCAGCGAAACAATTCTAGCCCATACCTTAAAAGCTAATGCGCTTTCAGCTAGCACATACACAGACAAAAAGACTCAAACTAAGCAAGAAATACCCCCCCCCCCCCCCCAAGAATAAGGAGCTTCATGCTTGGATGCGCACACCGAGATATTCCACATGTATGTATACTACAACACGATGCAAAGCATATAAACGTACTCCCAGTTTGGGGGTAAAATTTTTGTATGTAAGAGAAAAGAAAAAAAATGTTGCTCTCCCGGCGGGGAATTGAACTCCGGTCTCCCGCGTGAAAGGCGGGGATACTAACCACTATGGTTACACATAGAACTATAAACCGTTATTGCAGAAGAGAGACAATTTCAGTTAGTGGAAGAAAAAACTCGACATCGCAGTGGTTATTTCCCTTATCGGACTTGATCTTTTAAAATTGTCATTCATAGCCGTTAGTAACGGCTGTGTGGTAAAATAAAACATCAGGCATAATCCGTGACCAAAAAGAACACACCTACAAATTTTCAGAAAGATCAGCCCAGAGGTTTTGTCTGGAGCGAGTGGAACACATTTTGACCAGGATGGACAGACACACAGACAGACACACAGACAACGTTTCTTCGTTCTCATTGTAAAGTACTCCCTGTTCTATAAGAACTGGGCGTTTAACAACAGGCATGAGAAATGTGTAAAGTCACCAGTTACATAATAGACTTGCATGGGCTGTGAGAATTGTGGTTTCTTGTCTTAGAAAAAAAAGAAAATGTGGGAAAAAGAGGGGGAAGGAGGCCTCACCTTAATAAAAGGAAAATATGTTAAAAGACTGTCTTTCATGAGGAAAAAA
>JAFLJL010013856.1:0-2500 GCA_018398815.1 Conus ventricosus | reverse complement strand
TAGCCCCAGTACGCTAGCTGATTTATTGTATGTGGTTGAAGGGTAACAATTGAGCGTACGTACCCAATAAGCGCTTTAAATTATACCAAAAAAGTATACCAAAATGAATTAGATAAAATTACCAGGTTTCATGAAGGAACAGGGATTATCGTTATCATTAGGAAAAACCCAAATCTTGTTCTGTTTTTAACTCAGGCGTAAACCTGAAAATCTGCCTAGTTTTACCATAAGGGGCAATGTAATTAATTATGCACAAGTGTTAAGTGCTGGGTTGTCTACTGTATCTAAACTTACCTGGAAATCAACATTATACAGTACATATTTGGAACACACGGGGAGGGACAGGGCTTTAAATTCCTCACAATATAAATAACAACGCTGCGGGTCAAGATACAAAAGCACCTTTATGCCGTGCTATACTCCCTGTAGTGTCGATTCTGTTTAATTTACGCCCAGGCACAGATTTTTAGTGCTCCAAATACGTATTAAACCAAATTACAAAGCATAGATTGCAAAGCTTTCACATCGCTCTTGGAGTACAACTCCATGCTTTATCTAGGTGTTTCTAACAGAGGCAAGGGGTTTCTTCCTCTTGACGAACACAGGAAACAGTCTTCAGCGAAAATTTGTAATAAATTCGGTTCGCCGAAGACGCGTTTTGGAAGGAAAGAAAATAGGTAGATTCCGATAAAGATTTTGTTTTAAAAGAGTCTAAACATCAACCATCATACAACCAATTACATGCGTTTGTCTCTGATGTGAGAAATTCCCAGATTAAAAGGCAAAGCTTATAGCACCGAAAACCATCTTTTTCCTGTACCATCGTGGGAACATCATTAAACCTATCTTTGATAATGATCCATACGTTTTAACAAAAATTCACCCTCCAAATGTTTTAAGACTCTTGTTAATGCATCCTAGAGACTATTATGTGATCCATTAAAGTATATACAGATGGGAGTTCTGTACTTGATAAGGTCGCAAGGTGCAGCATTTGTAATTCCTACATTGAAAGCAGTCAAACGTTAGCATAAGGTCAGCATTATTCTATTTTTACTGCAGAGTTGATTGCCCCATTTTAATGTCATTGCGCCACATATTGAAGAACTACCCGTACAAAGTCTGGTAACATAATTGATGTGTGTTGACTCCCCACAATCTTTGGCATTACCAGCTATCAAAGGTTTCCTCAAATATCAAAATGCGTGTTGGAATGATCCTCGAAATCACACATTTAATTCTAAATTGTCAACACAAAAGACATTAGTGTAAACTTTTTAATTGGCGTTCTGTCCCCATGCGGAGTCTGCTTACTGAATGGTTGGGACCGGAGCAGCTAGAAGGTGCCGATCGAAATACTGAAGGGGATATTCCCCTAAACATAGAATTAGATTTGCATGATTGTTTAGACTCATTGGGAACAAGTCGCCGAGGGGCATTTTGTCAACATTTTTGCAGGCATCAGAGAGCCCTTATTTCTCACCGCATTAAAGGCTCCGCGACACTGAATTCAACTGTGATGCTAAGGATCTGTTGATGCAGGGTCTAGACAATTACATCTTTGGAGTGTTTAAGATTCGTTCAGATGCTTTCAAAACAAAAGTACTGTTTAACGACGTCAAATGTGTATGTGGGAACCTATTTCAGTTTGAATATCTGACTCTTGCACTGTCCTGACATCAAAGACCCAATTACTGAGACTGCAGGTAGCTTCTCGTAAACAGACCGTTAACGATTGAAAGCAATTGTGCATGATTTTCATCTTTGCGAACTTTTGCTGGAATTAGTAATTGCATTTAAGCCCTCTTGGTATTCTTCTTTGAGTACCCGGTAAGGTTCTTGGATTCCGTGTGGGTTGTATATTCTTCTTCTTGTTGGTTAGTTTGTTGATTACTTGATAGTAGTATCCCCCCCCCCCCCCCCCCCTCCTCCCCTCTAAAACATTATTTTTGTTTTTTTGTTTGTTCTACATAAGCATTCGTACCCCACACACACACACACCACACACACTACACACACACACTCACACTCTCACACCACCACACACACACACACTACACACACACACACACGCACACACATCCCAACACACACTCACACACTCACACACACACACACCCAACACCCACACACACACCACACACCAACCCACCACACACACAACACTCGTACGACACACGGATTTTTTTGTTTTTTTTTATACACTAAATAATTGAGAAGCAAGCATTCACCTGCCCATTCAGTCCGACTTGTTCAACGTATCAATCCTCTCCATTCTTCATTTCTCTTCTCTTCCTGCTTTTCTCCACCTCTCTTATCTCCCAGCCTTCTCTCTACCCCTTGTACTCCCCCCCTCCCATCCCCGTTAATATCCTTGTGGGTGAACAGACGTTAAACACAAAAGAACACACACACACACACACACACACATGCCCGCGCGCGCGTGCACACATACGACGACCTCCACCACTACCGCCACCCATACAGTACCTGTTGGACC
>JAFLJL010013855.1:39020-53499 GCA_018398815.1 Conus ventricosus | reverse complement strand
CCGTTACTAACGGCTGTAACGGCCCTGTAACGCTTTTCTTCTTTATGGAATATCTCAGAAAGTACGTGACCGATATTTCTGAAAATTTGTAGGTATGTTCATTATGGGTCACGAATGATGCCCGATGTTTAAGTTTACCGTTATATCCGTTACTAACGGCCCATAATGGTTTTTTCTTTATGGAAAATCTCAGAAAGGTCTTGGCCGATATTTCTGAAAATTTGCAAGTATGTGCATTTTAGGTCACAGACGATGGCCGATGTTTACCAGAATAGTCATTACAAACGGTTACACCAGCCTAAGACGGTTTTTCCTCTTTATGGAATATCTCACGTGTATTCAGGATAAACTGGGAGTGCGTTTATATGCTTTGCATCTTTTTGTCTTTGTTTTTAACAGGCTAATGCAATCCACATCACGTCACCTTTCTAACCACCACTACCCTCCCCACCCCACCCACTGTTCTGCAGTCAGCTAGTATCACACACAAAATGGGGCATGAGTACAAGGAGACCACAAGAAACGCCCGTTTCCACTGTCCTCGCTGACACTAAGGGGGGGGGGGGGGGGGGGGGGGCGGGGGGAGGAACTGATATATGCGCCCCAAATCCCATGGCACAATAATCGTTTTAAAGAATCGGGGAGATTTCCATCTATTCAAGTGTCAAAAACTTACTACTCGAATCACTTACTGGAAGCGCGACCTCTGACTTACCCCCACCCCCACCATCCCCTGCTCCACCCCTCCGTCCCCTCCCTACTTTACCTACACACTTTTCTATGTTCGTCAATCGAGATCAATAAGAAGTTATTTGCCTCCAGACTCTCTCTCTCTCTCTCTCTCTCTCTCTCTCTCCTCTCTCTCTCCTCTGTCTCTGTCTGTCTGTGTTATACGCGCGCGCGCGCGCGCCACACACGCACGCACGCACGCAGCACGCACGCACGCACGCACGCACGCACGCACGCACGCACGCACGCACGCACGCACACACACACACACACACCACACACCACACTCACGCTTTAGGCTTATTCTCTTACTATCGACGAGTAATGAGAACACACGTTTGAATCTACGCATGTTTATGAAGCTAACAAGACCATTCGGAATGTCTTGAGGCTCTTCTTTTCTTTTCTTTTTGTACTCCCAGTTCTTATAGAACAGGGAGTACTTTAGAATGGGAACGAAGAAATGCTGTCTGTGTGTCTGTCCGTCCGTTCGTGGTCAAAATGTGTTCCACTCGCTCCAGAAAAAAACTACTGGACCGATCTTTCTGAAAAATTGTAGGTATGTTCATTATGGGTCACGGATGATGCCCAATGTTTTAGTTTACCGTTATAACCGTTACTAACGGCTGTAACGGCCTGTAACGGTTTTCTTCTTTATGGAATAACTCAGAAAGTACTTGGCCAATCTTTGTGAAAATGAGCAGGTATGTTCATTATGGGTCACGGATAATGTCCGATGTTTTAGTTTATCCGTTATAGCCGTTACTAACGGCTGTAACGGCCTGTAACGGGTTTTCTTCTTTATGGCATATCTCAGAAAGTACTTGGCCGAACTTTCCGAAAATTTGTAGGTATGTTCATTATGGGTCATGGATGATGCCCATGTTTTAGTTTACCGTTATAGCCGTTACTAACGGCTGTAACGGGTATTTCTTCTTTATGGAATATCTCAGAAAGTACTTGGCCAATCTTTGTGAAAATGAGCAGGTATGTTCATTATGGGTCACGGATAATGTCCGATGTTTTAGTTTATCCCTTTTATAGCCGTTACTAACGGCTGTAACGGCCTGTAACGGGTTTTCTTCTTTATGGCATATCTCAGAAAGTACTTGGCCGAACTTTCCGAAAATTTGTAGGTATGTTCATTATGGGTCATGGATGATGCCCGATGTTTTAGTTTACCGTTATAGTCGTTACTAACGGCTGTAACGGCCTGTGACGGTTTTTCTTCTTTATGGAGTATCTCAGAAAGTACTTGGCTGATCTTTGTGAAAATTAACAGGTATGTTCATTATGGGTCACGGATGATGCCCGATGTTTTAGTTTACCCCGTTATAGCCGTTTCTAACGGCTGTAACGGCCTGTAACGGTTTTTCTTCTTTATGGAATATCTCAGAAAGTACTTGGCCGATCTTTCTAAAAAAATTGTAGGTATGTTCATTATTGGTCACAAATAATGCCTGATGTTTCAGTTTACCGTTGTAGCCGTTACTAACGGCTATAACTGCCCATAACGGCTTTTCTTCTTTATGGAATATCTCAAACGTACTTGGCCGATCTTTTAGAAAATTTGTAGGTATGTTTATTATGGGTCACGAATGATGCCCGATGTTTAAGTTTACCGTTATAGCCGTTACTAACGGCCCATAATGGTTTTCTTCTGTATGGAAAATCTCAGAAAGTTCTTGGCCGATCTTTCTGAAAATTTGTAAGTATGTTCATTATAGGTAAATGATACCCGATGTTTACCAGAATAGTCATTACTAACGGTTACACCAGCCCATGACGGTTTTTCCTCTTTATGGAATATCCCACGTGTATTCAGGATAAACTGGGAGTTTATATGCTTTGCATCTTGTTTTTTCTGTAATACACTCACACTATTTCATCATTTCATCTTGGCACGCATTATTCATGACATATATTACATTTATGAAATCCTCTTTAGTATGGGGATTTGGCCTTAATCTGAACAATGATTTGCATTCACACTCTCTCTCTTTCTTTTTCTCTCTCCCTCTCTCTCTCCCTCTGTCTCTCTCTCTCGTCTCTCTCTCTGTCTGTCTGTCTGTCTGTCTCTCTCTGTCCATTCCACGGCTTGTACATTCGTAATTGGTGAGGGTTTTTTTTTTTTTTTTTTTTTTGCTATCGAGTTTTTTTAACCTCACTATTACAGCAGCCTCATTTTGTCTTCTGGAATACTGCCTCAGAACGAAACCAGCGTGCATGTGTTTCATTTTCGCATAATACACCCCACTGGCCTGCAATGGCCTGCCCTCCTCCGAAACGAGGAATGGAATTTAGAGAGTGTGTGTGTGTGAGTGCGTGCGTGCGTGCGTGCGTGCGTGTGTGTGTGTGTGCGCGCGCACGCTTTCGTGCGTGCGTATGTGCGTATGTGTGTGTGTGTGTGTGTGTGTGTGTGTGTGTGTGTGTGTGTGTGTGAGAGAGAGAGAGAGAGAGAGAAAGAAAGAGAGAGAGAGAGAGAGAGAGAGAGAGAGGAGAGGAGAGAGAGAGAGAGAGAGAGAGGGGAGAGAGAGAGAGAGAGAGAGAGGTATGTGTGTGTCTGTGTGTGCTTACGTTTGCAAACCGGACCTCCGTTTTAAATTCTCATCCGAATTCTCAAGGACTGCAATCGACACGGACACAAACTCTGTAAAGAAACTCTCTGCCGACAGGCTGTTTACAGTGTGTGTGTGTGTGTGTGGGGGGGGGGGGGGGGGGCTGCAATCGACATGGACACATATTCCGTAAAGAAATCTCTGCCGACAGGCTGTTTAGAGTGGGAGGGGGAAGGGGGGGGGGGGTTGACCTGGCAATCAAGAAAATCTCTGCGACAGGCTGTTTAAAGTGGATGGGGGGGGGGGGGGGGGGGGGGACTGCAACGAACGGACACGAACGCGTAAAGAATTTGCGAAGGGTTGAGTGGGGGGGTGATGGGGGGGGAGGGCGGACACTGCAAATCGACCGGACACAACTCCGTTAAAGAAATCTTGCGACAGGCTGTTTAAGAGTTAGTGGGATGGGGGGGGGGGGGAGACTGCAATTGACACGGACACAACTCCGTAAGAAATCTCTGCGTGCTGACACCTCGTCTTGCATAGCTTTTCATTTGGAGTGTAAAAACCGAGCTCTTAGCTGGCTGCGATTTCTTTGTAAAGAAACACAGTAGATTTCAATCTTCCGGTTTTTAACAATTTCTGTCCTCACACTCTCTTTTGTTGAGAGCTTTGGTCATGGAGGCTTTCATCTATCCACAGCATGGTATCTCGTGTTCTCCATGTCGTCTATACTGTCTGTGTCCTGTCGTTTTTCTTACTAACTTGTTTCGTCTTACTTTCAGTCTCAGGGCTGACACAAGAGTCACTTGTTGAAGATGACGAAGGTTTCCTTTTGTCCCTCTCCCAACTGAGAAATATTTTGATATCGCACTACTCATAGCTCTTCATACTTTTCTTCATACCTTGTTTCCCGATCCACACCATGACACACAAAAAAAAAGGAAAAGCACTAAGCACTGTTGTTCTCCATGTTCACATGTCAATAATGGGCCCCTCTCAATGTCTACCTTCACTGCATCGGTCCGTTGTCAGGAGACAAATACTGAGCGACACAGCCTACTTCGCAACAGGGACAAACCTTTTCACATATTAGGACAAGGAAACGATCCCAAACGCCAGTGTGAATTCACATGTGAAAAAACCAGTCCGGAAAAGTAGGGAGAAAAATCAGTCAGGCTGCGGGAGGAGAACACTGAACTGAGGAGGCAGTTGACCCAACATTCTAAGGAAGCCAGCGACGTCAGGCGCGCCGCGCCGTCAACGACCAGGAGCAGTATGGCGGAACTGGAATCTGAGGGTGTTTGGTGTCCGCGAGGCTCAGGGAGCAGAAAACGTCGACGACTGTGTAAAGAAGGTCGTCGACGTGTTTACCAAGCAGCTGGGGGTGGCTGTGTCCTCTGCCGATGTGGAGATTGCCCACGGTCAGGGAGGGTGACCACGGCGGGCAGGAGACCACGCTCCATCATTGTGAGGTTCTTCTCCGACGACAGAGAGGTTTGGTGCTGGCTTCCCGCAGGAAGTTGAAACAAACAGGGGTGACTGTAAGTGAAGATCTAACCCAGACTAATTACAAACTTCTGCAAAAAGCATACTCCCACTCAGCAACCATGGCGTCCTGGTCGAGCAACGGCAAAATCCTGACTAAATTAAAAATGGAAAAAACTCTGAAAATAGACACTGACACAAATATTGATACTTTGTTTGCAAGAGAGATGGCATGATACGTTCCACTAATGATTACATGACAGGCTGACAGTGCGTTTGCTATGATTTCCAATGGAACTGCATGAATAGTTTTTGTTTTTGTTTGTTCGTTTGTTTTTGAATAGCTTTTAAATGTATCATCCTTTTTTGGTGTGGTGTGCGCGCGTGCGCGGACATGCATTGCGCGCACGAACATACTACCCCTGGAACACATGCACATGCTAGCTCACCTGCGTGTGCGCGCGCGCGTGTGCAGTCCGCGCGCGCGTGTGCGCGCACACATATGCGCACACAATTTGGGAATAATAAAATCACATGGAGGGAGGGAGGAGGGGGAAAAAAAAAAGAAAAAAAAAAAGGAAAAACACCCACCTCGATATTTATACATGTTGTAATGAAGGTATTTAGACCTAAAAGATTTGGAATGTAAAGCAAAACAAGTCTTGATTCTTTTTTCCTTACACACTTTCATATTTTCTTTAACAACTGTCTTTGTAGTTTGAGGCTTTGCATTGCTTGTCATGATCACCTACCTTTGCTCATTTTGTGGTTATACTTGCCAATGAAATTTAAGATTGTGGAGACCAGCGGCTTTGTTTGTCCTTCGTGTTTTTGTCTGGTGAAAATGCTCATTGTTTGCATCTATTCGTGGTTTCCTAGTTGTTTTGTGACAGGATTTCCTTCCCCTCTTCCCTCCCCCTGCCCCCTCCCCTCCCCTCCGCTCCCAGGTTGATGTGGTGGCAGGATTCATTTCTTCCTCTCTGTATTTTGAGTGAGCACTGGAGGAAAGGGCATGGCTTACTGTTGGAAAGCTGTTTGATGTTGAAAGTTTTGACAGCACACATGGATTTGTAGTAGCCTTTTTATACTGTCGCTGGGATACTGGAACTTGAAGTCATGATCTCTCTCTCTCTCTCTCTCTCTCTCTCTCTCTATCTCTCTCTCTCTCTCTCTCTCTCCTCTGTGTGTGTGTGTGTGTGTGTGTGTGTGTGTGTGTGTGTGTGTGTGTGTGTGTGTGTGTGTTTGAATTAAAAATGTGTGATTTGTGTGTGTGTGTGTGTGTGTGTGTGTGTGTGTGTGTGTGTGTGTGTGTGTGTGTGTTACACTTAGATAAGTATGAATTACTTTGTGTTGGTGTGGATCAATGTTGATGTGCGATCAATTGTGATGTAGGCTACATCATTGATAATGAACATAATGTTTTAAACACAGATGGCGCGCACTAGAACACACACGCGCGCGCGCGCACACGCACACATTTGTGTGTGTATGTGTGTATGTGTGTGTGTGTTGTGTGTGTTCCCCTCCCTTCATCACTTCACCTGTATTCTTGACGACACCAACTGTCTTAATCTGCTGCAGATTATGTTTTTTGTTTCTGCCTCTGTGACATTTACCTGGCAAAGTGGTGTTTCGTTGTTCTTATGTGATTGTGAAAAATATGTTCAAGGGCCCCGAAGAATGCCAACGCTTGTCAAGTGGATTTATTTATTTTTGTTTAATACATCATTCTCGTTTATTCATTTTTTTTCTGTCTGTGAGGGTATATTATGTCCACAGACATGTGTTTCTTATTTTTTTGTTTTAAATCTTTTAGATTTTTGTGTGTGCTATTTTGTTCTTTGGGACTGGGAATTGTTTTTTCTTACCTCATGTAATCATCAGCTATCAATTGGTTAGACAAATGGTTCTTATTTTGTTTAATGTATGTAAGTATATTTTGATGTTGGACCTAGCAGAACGATTTTGTCCCTTCTGTGTAAATATGGATAGCAACATATCTATATTATCGGTTAATGCCAAGGCCTGAATGGACATCAGAAAAGACGAGATGTCTTTCATTATTTAAGAAACAAAAACCGTTCTGTCTATTTCTTACAAGACACGCATTTTGAGAAAAAAATGGAGAAACATGTTTTAGCGGAATGGGGTTATCAAGAATATTTTTCAAGTAATACATCAAATAATGTTTAATAATAATTTTGAGTTTAAAGTGAAAAGGGTTGTTAAGATGATTTGGGAATTATATTATGGTTGTTATTCAAATACAAAACGTCACCTTCCTTTTTGTTACGTATACGGGCCAAATATAGATGACCCTGAGTTTTATAACAATATTAAACTGAAGATAATGGAGCTTAATGTACAAAATATTATAATGGGTGGAGATTTCAATTTGGTACTTTACCCGGTGAGGGATTACCATAATTATAAACACATAAATAATCCTAAATCAAAGGACACAGTTGAAAGCATGATGGAAGACCTCGATTTAAATGATATCTGGCGAGAATTAAACCAAGAATGTCTCCGTTTTACCTGGAGAAGAACCAGCCCTTTTCAGCAAGCAAGGTTAGACTTCTTTCTCATCTCGGATTCAGTGGTTTCGTTTGTAGATGATGCAGATATTGACTGTGGATATAGAAAGATCACTCCGCTATTCTACTAAAACAAAAATTAAAAGAAAATGTGAAACATAACACTTTTTGGAAGTTCAATACATCTCTTTTGAAGGATAAACTATATCTAGATGAAATAAATGCTGAATTACAGAATGTTAAAGAAGAATACTCGATAAACACAAATAATAATGAAATATCTGACGAAGAGATTCAGTTTTCCATCTCTGATGACGTGTTCTTAGATTTCCTACTGATGAAGATACGGTCAAAAACTATCTCATATGTACGATGAAAAAAAAGAAAACAACAGAAGAAGAAAAACGGTTGGAACAAGATATTCGTAGTATAGATAAATTGAAAGTAAGAGTGAACAAGACGTTAGGACTATGGAAGTAAAAAAAGAATTAAAAGAGATACGGGAAAAAAAGAATAGGAGGAGTACTATTGAGGTCGAGGGCCAGATGGATAGCTGACGGAGAGAAAGTAAGTGGCTATTTTTGCAGTTTAGAAAACGTCATTATGTTAGTAAAAATATGCCAAGACTCGTAGACCAGCAAGACAATATTTTAGTGAATCAGAAAGACATTATCCAAGAGGTACAGAGATTTTATAAGTCTTTATATGCCGAAAGTGGTGTACAAAATTGTGAAATTAAAGATTTAGTCAATAATGTTCCATGCTTGGATGATACAGAGGCAAGTGAATTGGAAGGTGAAATTACACTAGAAGAAGCTACTTGTGCCCTGAATAATATGAAACATAATAAAAGTCCAGGCACAGATGGTTTTAGTGCAGAGTTCTTTAAAGTTTTTTGGAAAAAGATAGGAATATTTGTTGTTAGAGCCCTAAATGCAAGTTTCAGGAAGGGGGAACTATCTTGTGCACAAAGGGAAGGTATCATTACATGCATTCCTAAAGGTGACAGGCCCAGACAATACATAAAGAATTGGAGACCTATCTCACTTTTAAATGTCATTTATAAAACTGGATCTTCTTGCATTGCTAATCGTTTGAAAAATGTACTACCACATGTTATTAATGAAGATCAAACAGGATTTATTAGAAATAGATACATAGGTGATAATTTGAGATTATCTATGACACAATAGCCTACTTAGATAAGCACAATTTACCAGGATTATTACTGAACATAGATTTTGAAAAGCTTTTGACTCAATTAATTGGGAATTTATGTTTAAGGTATTAAAAGCTTTTGGATTTCAAGAAGATATATGCAGATGGATAAATGTGTTTTATAACAATATAAAATCCTGTGTTATTGTAAATGGTCAGGTATCAGATTGGCTGGAAGTTAAAAGAGGATGTAGACAAGGAGACCCCGTATCCCCTATTTGTTTGTTACTTTGTGTCGAGGTGCTAGCCATAATGGTAAGAGAAAATCCGGATATTCACGGGATCAGTGGAAATAACATTGAATACAAATTGTCTCAATACGCTGATGACACTGAATTCCTACTTGCAGGGGATAGAAAGTCTTTTGAAACATGTATTGATGTTCTTGCTCGGTTTGGGGGGGGGGGGGGGGGGGGGGGGGTTGTCAGGCCTTCATATGAACAAAAGCAAACTTTGGTTGGGAAGCAGGAAAACTAGTGAAATCCGTTACATGGAACATTTGGGAATGTACTGGAATCCATCAAAATTTAAAATACTTGGAATGTGGTTTACGAACGATCTTAGAGAATGCATTAACATAAATTATTCGGAAAGATTGACAGATATAAAGCATTTATTCAAAGTATGGGTAAAACGCCAGATAAACTCCTCTTGGCAGAGTTGCCATACTAAAATCAATTATTCTTTCAAAATTGACTCATTTATGGTTACTTTTACCGAACCCACCTAATATATTTTTTCAGACATGTCAACGCATCTGTTACAAATTTGTTTGGAATAACAAGACAGATAAAATTAGCCGCAAAATTTCACACAAAAGTATTAAAAATGGTGGCATTGGTATTCCTGACTTAAAGATATTTGTTTTATCTTTAAAGCTGTCTTGGATTAGGAAAGCGGAAAAATCAACTCATAAATGGAAACATGTTTTGTTGAAAAACTTTCCAAAATGGCCTCTGATTAATAAATTTGGTCCTGAGTTTGTCTCCAGTTTTGCAAAATACAATCACTTTT
Source organism: Conus ventricosus (assembly GCA_018398815.1). Classification (NCBI taxonomy): domain Eukaryota; kingdom Metazoa; phylum Mollusca; class Gastropoda; order Neogastropoda; family Conidae; genus Conus; species Conus ventricosus. The sequence goes on along the minus strand of JAFLJL010013855.1, from coordinate 43,958 downwards.
GGAAGGATGTCTTAGAGGCAATGAATGTTTTCTATTATAAATGTACACCTAAGAATTCCGCTGAACTTCTTGCCGAGCCGATTTTTTACAATAAGCGAATTCAAGAAGGGAAGAAATTTATTGTTTCCAGAGAGCTTACAAACAAAGGTATTTACAATCTTGCACAGTTTTTTTGATGATAATGGGAAGATTTTGCGCATATGCGGTTCAAAGAAAAATATAATGTGAACATTGACTTCGTTACTTTTGCTGGTTATACATCGGCAATAAACGATTGCGTAAAAAAGTATAATATTACGATCAAGGATAATAAATATCTAAACGAATCACTTTGTTTTAGGAACAATATTTGCAATCAACAAAGGCTCAAAAATGTACTATGATATACTGGTAGAAATAATCTGAGACCAAAATGCTGTTGTAAATGGGACTTAAAGCTCTCAACAGTCCATGACTGGAAATCGTGCTTCCATTATATACATAAAATATATGACGTAAAGCTTAAATGGTTTCAGTTGAAGATTGTACATCGATGCCTAGGTACGAACATTATCCTAAGGGAAATTGGAATAGTTGATCACGATACTTGTAATTTCTGTGGAATGCACAAGGATAGTGTTGATCACATGTTTTGGAAATGTGACATCGTACAGGTTTTTTGGAACAATCTCATTGATTTAATGAAAGAAAGGTGTATATAATGCAAGAAATGTACGATTAACAGAATCATTTGTGTTGCTCGGTTATGACAGTAACATTTTTACAGACAGCATTTTTTCTTTTTTAATATTGTTTGCAAAATACTATTTGTACATTTGTAAACTAGTGAAACAAAATCCACAGATATTTGTTTTCCTGAAAAAATTAAAATTCAGATATAAAATCGAAGAATATAATGCCTGTTTACTACTAAACCAGGCAAATTTCTCTAACAAATGGATAACATACAAACCATTATTATCTGACGACTAATCAGTCAATAATATACTTTACAAAATACAGTTCTACGTATAATAAACAATTATATCGGATTGTCAATTCATTACATTCGTCTGACGGTCATTATCCTTTGCCCATCTGTTTTCTGTATGATCAGCATACACTTAATCACATGTGATCATTTTTTTTTCCTTCTGAACAAAGGCCATTTTGCTCCCGCATGTAATCAAGTATTTAGTATTTTTGTGTTACACTACATATGGTTGATATAGGTCTTGTTTGCCCATGTACTCTCCACTGTGTTTTACAGCTTGTTTGTCCAACATCCAAAACTTGATTTAAAGCATGTTACTGAAAGCATTTGAAGTCACGCACAAACCCAACCCCAATCTCTCTCTCTCTCTCACTCCCCCACTCCCTCTCTCTTTCTCTCTCTCTCATACCTTTTTTCTAGCTTTATATTTAATTCACTTATAATGAATCTGATTTCTTTTGTGTATTTGTTATTGTCATTTTGTTTAAAGCAATTAAAAAAAAGTAAAAAAAAACCGTTAACAATCACTACAGGCTAAAATCAGTTATTTGCAAATTTTGGTCATTAACTGTAATCTATACCGCCAACTGTTTTTTGATTATTAAATATCCATTGCACCTGTCCAACAAACAAAACAAAAAAAACAAAAAATCTCTGCCGACAGGCTGTTTAGAGTGTGTGGGGGGTGGGGGGGGGGGGGGGGGGGACTGCAATCGACACGGATATAAACTCCGTAAAGAAAATCTCTGCCGACAGGCTGTTTAGAGTGGGAATCAACCCCCAGGCTTTGGATCAACAGTCTGCCATCTTACCCCCCACCCCCACCTCCCCAGCTATCCCTTACAATACTGGGTCGTCATGTCATCGCCCCTTCACACTGACAGACTGAACAGTGTGGGATCCTTCATGCATGCAAACACATACGCACACACACACATACACACATGCGCGTGCGCACGCACGCACGCATGCACACACATACAGACAGACACACTCACATATACACATACAGAATTGAGAGCGGGCACGCCCACACACACATGCACACAAAGACATACACACACGCGCGCGCACACACATACATACACACACAACACACACACACACACACACACACACACACACACACACACAAACACATACACACAGAGACACAAACACACACACACACACACACACACACACACAGACACACACACACACACACACACACACACACACACACACACACACACACACTGACATACACACACGTGCACACACACACACACAATGAGAGAGAGAGAGAGAGAGAGAGAGAGAGAGGAGAGAGAGAGGAGAGAGAGGGAGAGAGAGGAGAGAGAGAGAGAGAGAGAGACAGACAGACAGACAGACAGACAGACAGAGACACAGAGAGAGAATACGAACCTCTCAACGATCACAGCACCAAGTGGGTTTGATCCCCGTATTTTCGCTCCGACCGACTTTGGGGAGTCAGAGACGTGTGTCAACATACCACTGGTCCTTCCGGTGAGGACCTAGTTCTAAGGGTCCAATACAAACGTGCGGAACTAGGGTAAGTTTGCACATCTGCCTGAGAGAAAGTAGACTGTGGATCAGTGAAGAGGTGGAGGAAATTGACCCAGGTCCCGTTTCGTGGCGTGAGCGCGTGGTACAAAGCTAGCACCGCCTTTGATTTTGTCCGGTTATACACGTAGTACGTGTTAGGGTCTCTTCTCTCTTCTTTCCACTTCAAGGTCAGTGTGCCGTATACAGTCGGAGGTGTCCGTCGCAAATTCGTGTGACATGAAAAGATCCGAAGCAAAGTTAGAGGAGAGAGAGAGAGGAGAGAGAGGAGAGAGAGAGAGATTGGTCAAGTTTATCCAAAGGACAACAGATAAGTAGAGAGAGAGAGAGAGAGAGAGAGAGAGAGAGTTCTGGCTACGCGACCGACCGTAAGGGCGACAACCACTTCCTTTCCACGCTCGCCATGTCATCCAATGATGCATATGACGAACAGCGAAAGGGCATATAACCCAATGTGACACATACTCCGGACAGACAATGACAGCAGTGGACCATGAAGAAATGGACACCGACACGCTGATACTGACAATGGTGCGGTAAGATCGCGCAACCCGTTTCGGCTGTTGCATCCAAAAGCTAGCCGGGAACTCGGGGGAGCGCACACTTCGGTCAACGTTGAGCGAATCCCGGACCGGCCTCTTCTATGTGGATCTGCTCTATGGAACCGTACAACTTTAACTGGTTCATCATTGAGCCACTTCCCCCCCCCCACCCCTCCCTTAAAATCATAGAAATCGTTGAGACGTCTCGCAATCTTGCGGAACGGATCCTAACTCATCCCCCCGATCCTAACCCGCACCACGGATCCGCGCACCAAACTTTGATGGGTTTCTCCTCGGACCGCGCATACCATCTGTTCACCAAGTTTCCTTGCAGTTCTTGTACAATGTTTTTTTGTTTTTTTTTTAACAGATGATAAACAAACGAACAAACAAACCGACGAACGTTTGTGAGAGTAAGCTCCCCGCAGGAGGTACAAAAGGAAGACTGATCCGTGGAACTGCGGACTGCCTTTCACATGACTGCGCACGTGTGTGAAACACAACAACGAAGTGTGCAGTCACAGAATCATCGGCCGCTCGGATCGTGCCGTGTGCCGGGGAGATCTTGATTGAAATGAACAACCTCAGTAAAACGATCAAGAAGTAGAGGCACATCATCCGAACACTTGACGAGCAATATGCTGATGCGGACTGTGATTTAGGGAGTATTGCTGTTGTTGCCGTTGTTATTGTTGTTGATGTTGCTGTCCTTGTGTGTGTGTGTGTGTGTGTGTGTGTGTGTGTGTGTGTGTGTGTGTGTGTGTGTGTGTGCGTGCGTGTGTGTGCGTGTGCGTGTGTGTGTGTGTGTGTGTGTGTGTGTGTGTGTTTGTGTGTGTTTGTGTGTGTATGTGCGTGTGTCTGTGTGTGCCCGCGCGTACATCTATGCGTGCGTGCGTACATGCGCGCGCGCGCGCGATGTCTGTTACGTCTGGAATACACATATTCGTCGACAATTAACCAGTCTGTTCCGTACTGTCGATTGAAATAAACGTTACTAGCACTTTCTGCTTGCATGTATATGCGTTTTGTCTTGTTTTCAGTACTGCTACAGTCTCTGACAGTCAATTTGCAGGACGGTTACAGGAGAAAATCCGCAGCGTGATGTAGGATGATCATCAGCTTCTCTTCCCATGGTAGGAGACAGTGTGACCGGGCAGACAACACGCTGTCAGCGCTACTTGAATATACACCACATCATTAATTCCATGATTCAATGTCCATTGAATTGCAAACGGTTTTGCTTTTAGTATTGGTTTTCATTTGGGCATGCGCGCGCGTGTGCAAGTACACGTGCGCGCGCGGGCGTGTAAAGGGTGTGTGTGTGTGTGTGGTGGTGGTGTGTGTGTGTGTGTGTGTGTGTGTGTGTGTGTGTGAGAGAGAGAGAGAGAGAGAGAGAGAGAGAGAGAGAGAGAGAGAGAGAGAGAGAGAGAGAGAGAGAGAGAATGGTGAATGACGGTTTATTCATGTAGGCCTCAGCCCTCATGAAGGGGTAAATGTACAATACGTAACGCTTCATTTTACCAATTAAAAAACAAGTCCATCAACAACTACGGCAACCATATCATGCACCACTATTGAGGTGTGAATTGACATCAAGCCGTGCAAGCCGCATTTTGAGAGAGAGAGAGAGAGAGAGAGAGAGAGAGAGAGAGAGAGAGAGAGAGAGAGAGGGAGAGGAGAGAGAGAGAGAGAGGGAGAGAGAGAGATCCGTGTATTCTTCTCATTCATATGGTAACGTACATTTTGTGAATTACGCTTCATCCTCCCCATTCCCTCTGCAAACCAACCAAAAACAAACAAACACACCAAACAACAACAACAACAAAAAAAAGCCTCTCTCTTAAATTTATTTAAAGC
>JAFLJL010013855.1:0-38020 GCA_018398815.1 Conus ventricosus | reverse complement strand
ACATACCTACATACATACCTACATACAACACATACACCAACAACCAACCCGGCAGTCTGCTACAGGACAGCTGTTTCTGCACACGCTATGGTCCCAGTCCACAGTTTAACGATACTGATACATACATGCATGCAACAACAATTGCAACAACAACAACACAATAACAACGACTTCTTCTTCTACTACTACTACTACTAATGCTGCTGCTGCTATTACTAACTATTACTACCACTGCTGCTGCTGTTATTACTACTACTACTGCTGCTGCTGCTGCTATTACTACTACTACTACGACTACTGCTGCTGCTACTGCTGCTGCTATTACTACTACTACTACTACTACTACTACTTACTACCACTACTGCTGCTGCTGCTTTAAAGAAAAACAAACTACTATTCCGCAGGACGAAAGGGACAAACAAATTACAAGACAAAACGCAACGTGTGGTTAACACAACGTGTGGTTAACACAACGTGTGGTTAACACAACGTGTGGTTTTGTTTGTAATTTTTCCCTTTCGTTTGCGGAATTAGTATTTTTTTTTCTTCTCAGTTTGGTTCAGTTTCCGCCTGCAGTCAGCTCACTTTGAAACCTGTTACCACTGCTGCTGCTGCTTCTACTGCTGTTGCTACACTACTACCACCACTGCTAGTACTACAACTACTACTACCACTACTACCACCACCACCACTACTACTAATTACTATCACCACCACTACCACTACTACTACTACCATACTACTACTACTATCTACTACCACTACTACTCCTCCTCCTACCTGCTAATGTGCTTACCTCCTCTCTCCCAGCCAAGACTGCGGCTGGTTGTTATGTTTGGAAACTCACCTGACCCACCGAACAGAATTCTCAAAGGGCATCAGTGAGCATCTGAATCATTTGGTTTACGTGTCAGTCATGTACCCAACGTCGCCACGGATGTTCCCACTTTATTAAGTCCGGCGAACTTTCTGGGCTCGTCTGGACTGCGCTGTGCGTGGGGTCGTCTTTGTTGACCAGACAAAAGAAGCCGGTGTCCAGAAAAAAAGGACATCGATTTCGCCATTTCACAGTGAGGAAAACCTCGTCACTGATTTTGCGGGCTCATGCAGGAAATTTTGTTCTGCTGTGGGTTACGAGCATCGCAGAAGTTTAAAGGTTCGACTCAGGTGACGGCCAGTTTTGTTTGTTTTTTTCAATTTCGAAAGCTTGACTGACGCCTGAAGCATATTTTTAACGGGTGTTTTAGGCGTGACACCCCAACATTAGGCCTCATACATTGGTTTTCTTTTTTTTTTTTTTAAAATACTCAGAGCTGTTTGTTCCATCTGTCAGAGAAGGAGCCGTCATTACCCCCCCCCCCTCCACACCCCTCATAAGGAAATATACGAACTAAAAAAAAAATCATCAAAAAAAAAAAAAAGAAAAAAAAAAAAAAGAAAAAAAATCTGCAACGATCCAATCCTTGAGGTGTACAGTGGTCGTCGACTGTGATGCAGTGTGTGTGTGTGTGGGGGGGGTGGGGGGGGGGGGGGTGGGGGGCGTGTGCGTGCGTGCGTGCGTGCGTGCGTGCGTGCATGCGTTCGTGCGTGCGTGCGTGTCGGTGTGTGTGTGTGTGTGTGTGTGTGTGTGTGTGTGTGTGTGTGTGTGTGCCCGCGCGCGCGACGTGTGTATGCGTGCGTACGTGCTTGTGTGTGCGTGTTGTTTTTGTACTCTCAGTTCTTAAAGAACAAGGAGTACTTTAGAATGGGAACGAAGAAATGTGTCTGTGTGTCTGTCTGTGGGTCCGTGGTCAAAATGTGTTCCACTCGTTCCAGACAAAACTACTGGGTCGATCTTTCTGAAATTTGTAGGTATGTTCATTATGGGACAAGGGTGATGCCCGACGTTTTAGTTAACCGTTACTAACGGCTGTAACGGCCTGTAACGCTTTTTTTCTTTATGGAATATCTCAGAAAGTACTTGGCCGATATTTGTGAAAATTAGCAGGTATGTTCATTATGGGTCACGGATGATGCCCGATGTATTAGTTTACCCCGTTATAGCCGTTACTAACGGCGGCTGTAACAGCCTGTAACGGTTTTTTCTTCTTTATAGAATATCTCAAAAAGTACTCGGCCGATCATTCTGAAAATATGTAGGTATGTTCACTATGGGTCACGAATAAAGCGTGATGTTTTAGTTTACCGTTATAGCCGTGACTAACGGCTGTAAACGGCTGTAACGCTTTTTCTTCTTTATACAATATCTCAGAAAGCACTTGGCCGATCTTTCTGAAAATTTGTAGGTATGTTCATTATGGGTCACGGATGATGCCCGATGTTTTAGTTTACCGTTACAGCCGTTGCTAACGGCAGTAACGGCCTGTAACGCTTTTTCTTCTTTATGGAATATCTCAGAAAGTACTTGGCTGATCTTTGTGAAAATTAGCAGGTATGTTCATTATGGGTCACGAATGATGCCTGATGTTTTTAGGTTACCCCGTTGTAGCCGTTACTAATGGCTGTAACGGCCTGTAACGCTTTTCTTCTTTATAGAATATCTCAGAAAGCACTTGGCCGATCATTCGGAAAATTTGTAGGTATGTTCATTATGGGTCACAAATAATGTCTGTCCAGGACGGGGGAAATCATGATGGTATTGCTTAAGTGCACTAAGTTGATGTATTATTAGTCAGGCTTAACACACCAAGGTTATCTTTGCGCTCATACACGCATATGCACACTCATGCACCCACCAACATTCACCTCTCTCTGGGAATGGGATGTCACGCATTCGTTTCTTTCCTAACACGACTGAGAACAAGAAATACAATTTCTATGCTACTTATAATTTATCATGAACAATCAATCACACACAATGAATAAATCAACACATTAAAAGATCAATACTTCCTAATCCGGGTTATAATAAAATGACTTTTTACCTGGCCAGGTTTTCACACACACAACCACGCTTTCACACCACACCACAGTTCTTGAACAAGTCTCTTCACGTCTTCTTCAGCACTGCTTGATGGTGATGCCCTTGGTTGACTGGCTCCAGGTTTCAGGACTGGGTCTTCATGGTCGTCTCTGGGATCTCGACGTAGAAACTCTTCTTCTTCGTCTTCTTCACCCACCTCTGGGTTCAAATTCAGTTTGTCTGTCTTCACCCACCTCTGGGCTTCAACTTAGTTTCCTTCTCTTCCAGCTTGTCTTTAACTCTAAGACCTTGCTGTCTCTTCTATCTCCCAGACCACGTTTCTCTCGACCCTTTCTCTGTCCTGCTCACTCCTCTCCTCTCTCTCTCTCCTCTGCCTTCTCTCTCTCTCTCTCCTGGTGTTGTTCTCCCTGCACGTTGTTCTCCTCAGCTTCTCAAACCCCTAGTTCACAAGTACCCTGAATTCCATTCCCTACATTCTCCCACACATCAGCATTTACACACACCCCTACCTAATTGATTAGCAAACACACATTAGCACCAGATGGACATCGAAATTCCCGCCGACTTCGGTGGTCACTTAACACAGAAATTATCTTAAGGAGGGCTACTACAACTCCACATGCATTCAGCCAGCCTGACAATAGAACCAACACAGTGACCCACGGCAATACCATCCAAACGAATCCAAGACTCCTGCTCTTCACTGACTGTTTACAAAAGAAACCTCAGCTGACTGAGCATTTAGCGCTCACTTGGAGTGCCGAAGTCGTAGTGGTTACATCCCTTCCCCTTTCGCCACCGGGCAGGTCCGAAACTCTCTCCTAGGTGTCATCTGTCATCTGACCACTTCGGCCTCCTTCACACAGTTCGGCCGTATGCGATGGGTAAGGTACCCTGGTTAATTGGTCTATTACCTATTTGTATACTATGTACAACGTCCCTTTGCCTTCAAGCGTCTAATGCCTTTTGTGAGAGGTTTCACGCTCCTTGACAAATTCCCCCCACTCGAAGACAATGCCCTGCATTCGCTAAACCTAACATTCAAGGAGATGAAGCTCTCATAATTTTCCCATTTAAACCAGTGCTAATATCGGCCTCTCATAAGCCTACTTACACCAGAGAACGCACGCAAGATGTGTCTTGCAACAAAAATTAGAGAAAACCAATACATTACACACTGTCCAAGCAAATATCAACATAGATCTGGAATCTCCACCAGCTCTAAGTCGTGTGGCCATAAAAACCATTATGTTTCTACGGAAATTCTCTCCCCTTCTCTCATACACGTGGCCCGCAACCAGCCACGTCACGCATACACGACACTGCAAAAGACACACGCACCCACTACCTGACTTCTCGACCGACCATTTATTTTGGCCAACTTTTTGGTAAGGACCAGTCTGATCCCCCTTTCTGTACACACACCTTGCCTACCCGCGGCATGTGCTGCATTGTGCACAGAAACGCCTGATATCGCCAAGGATACCGGGCCAGTAGTACTCTCGCGTCACCATCTTCTGTGTGGCCTTCTTCCCGAGATGGCCCGAGGCTGACATCACATGATTGTCGAACATCACCGCCTTTCTGCGTTGCCTAGGAACGACAGCCTGCTTCTTCGTTTTTCCTGAACTTGCGTGAGTGAAAGTTCGGTACAATATCCCATCCTTTAACTCAAAACCGATTGTCCCTTCCTTAAACACGTTTCTTCTGCCTTGTATGAGCAAAACCGAACAGCTTTCTAAGAGAGTAATCGCCCTTTTGTTCTGCTCGTAAGTGAGTGGGGTTAGTCTCACCGGACCACGCTCCAGTGCTTTCTGAAGTGTCTGACCGCCTGGGGCCTTTCTCTCCCTCCCTGATTCCTTTTCTCTGATTCGACACAGACGTCAGCGTCTGGGTGTCCGTACCCACGTGCTCCTGGACTGTTCCCAATTACCAAATCATACGGCGGCTTCGGAACAGCCAAAGCCTGTACACTTCCACTATAAAATGGTGTAGCAATAAACCCCTGGGCCGTTTTGAATTCTGCTACTGTTCCATCTATTTGTCTACACCTCTGTGTTTTACCTGTGAATTGTCCCTTCTCAACCAGGGACTCCTTCACCATTACGCCAGTGCACCCAGAGTCTCTAATGACATTAACCACATTGTCCCCTACTCTTCCTTTGTGCACATCCATGTTATCGCCTGAATCTGTGAAACACAGCACAATCCAGACAAAATAACACTGTCATCTTTTCCATCTCTTTCTACCAGTCTCTCACTTGGCCTTATCTTCATTGCTGCTGCCTTCTGTGACTTAAAAATACACTCCCTAGCCAAGTGCCCTGTCTTATTGCATAGAAAACAGGTGCGCTCATTCCTAGCCACGTGGCTATTGGTTTTCACCCTTGTTTGCTCACGTGACGCCATGGGCCTACGGGTGTGTACTACTGACTCATTATGTGAGTCATGTGCTGGCCTACCGTCCTCTGGATATGCCTCCAGGCCCTCTTCTTGTTGAGGCAAGTCGCGCCTCGCTTCACGGTAAATCTCTGCTGCTTCAAGTACTTCAGCTATTGTGGTTGCACCTTTTTCCTTAATGTGGGATGGTAAGGCCCGTCCCACAACCATCAAGTATCTGTTCCTTCATCACCAGTGTCTTGAGGCCTTCAAAATCACTGTCTACTCCACTAAGTTCTACCCATTTGTTGAAATAGTGATTCCAGTCTAACACCGAACTGTGTGTATGTCTCACCCTGTTCGATTCTCGCCTCGCGAAACTTACGCCTAAAACCTTCTTCAGTCAAAATTTATATGCCTTTAGTACTGCTTGTTTCACCTTGTCAAAATCTCTCTGATCACCTTTGGGTAGGTGGAAACTGTGTGTAACGCACGACCTGTCAACAAGGCAGACAGGTTTATTGTCCAGTTATCTTCGGGCCAGCCCTCGTGCTCAGCCAGCCCTCGTGCTCGGCAACCGATTCAAACCGACTGATATAGGCATCGATCGAGTCAGTTTCTTCTCTGAACAGTGGGAGTTTAAGTCTAGGTGCGTAACTTAGTCTGCGGCCTACTGACTCAGAACTGGTGTCGATTTCACTACGATTTCAGATTTTATTCTTTCCAACTCAATTTGTTTGGCTAAAATCTCTGATTCCGCTTCTGCTCTTGCCCTTGCAGCCGCACTCTCTGCATCTGCTCTAGCTCTCGCTGCACTCTCTGCATCTGCTCTTGCTCTGGCAGCTGCACTCTGCATCTGCTCTAGCTCTGGCAGCTGCACTCTCTGCATCTGCTCTCGTTTTAGCAGCTGCACTCTCTGCGTCTGCTGCATTTGCTTTAGCCTTCGACGCAGCAGTTTCTGCCTCTAACGTTCCTTTTCAAATTTCCTTCTTTCGGCCCTTTCATCTCTCTCAGTCTTCTGCTGAGTTTCAATGAATCTACGCAGTTCATCTCCTGTATATCCCATTTCTTTCCCCAAACTTACTAGTTTCTCTATGGGGGTAAAACTTTCTTCAGCCATTTTCTTTTTCTGATATGTTTTAGCACCACTAAAACAGTTACGCTTATAAACCGGTAAAAGTTGGTACACAGTTTATCTACTAAACGTTACGAGTACACCAACCAATGGTAGTGTTCCTAACACAAAGGAGCCTTAATCTTAAACCACAGCTTCTGTGAGAGTTATGACTAGAACCTTGTTCTTCGTTTCTCTGAACGACCTTTGATTAATACAACCCCTACACACAAGTCAATACTCAACACTCAAAGAACTAAAGGAAATAATTAGAAGAGCTAATTAAAATTGCCTTTAGTGGACGCTTCGCCCCCGTACTACTTTAGTACTTACTTTGTTTCCCTCCTGAAACTAATTTGGGCCATGCAATCCCGGCAGGCTCGCCACTTTGTCCAGGACAGGGGAAATCGTGATGGTATTGCTTAAGTGCACTAAGTTGATGTATTATTAGTCAGGCTTAACACACCAGGTTATCTTTGCGCTCATACACGCATATGCACACTCATGCACCACCAAACATTCACCTCTCTCTGGGAATGGGATGTCACGCATTCGTTTCTTTCCTAACACGACTGAGAACAAGAAATACAATTTCTATGCTACTTATAATTTATCATGAACAATCAATCACACACAATGAATAAATCAACCATTAAAAGATCAATACTTCCTAATCCCGGGTTATAATAAAATGACTTTTTACCTGGCCAGGTTTTCACACACACAACCACGCTTTCACACCACACCACAGTTCTTGAACAAGTCTCTTCACGTCTTCTTCAGCACTGCTTGATGGTGATGCCCTTGGTTGACTGGCTCCAGGTTTCAGGACTGGGTCTTCATGGTCGTCTCTGGGATCTCGACGTTAGAACTCTTCTTCTTCGTCTTCTTCACCCACCTCTGGGTTCAAATTCAGTTTGTCTGTCTTCACCCACCTCTGGGCTTCAAACTTAGTTTCCTTCTCTTCCAGCTTGTCTTTAACTCTAAGACCTTGCTGTCTCTTCTATCTCCAGACCACGTTTCTCTCGACCCTTTCTCTGTCCTGCTCACTCCTCTCCTCTCTCTCTCTCCTCTGCCTTCTCTCTCTCTCTCTCCTGGTGTTGTTCTCCCTGCACGTTGTTCTCCCTCAGTTTATATAGGGATGGACACAAAGGATTCCCCTTCGGGCCATGCCTTTGTCCACGCTGCTTCTCAAACCCCTAGTTCACAAGTACCCTGAATTCTCCATTCCCTACATTCTCCACACATCAGCATTTACACACACCCTACCTAATTGATTAGCAAACACCACTTAGCACCAGATGGACATCGAAATTCTCGCCGACTTCGGTGGTCACTTAACACAGTAATTATCTTAAGGAGGGCTACTACAACCTCCACATGCATTCAGCCAGCCTGACAATAGAACCAACACAGTGACCCACGGCAATACCATCCAAACGAATCCAAGACTCCTGCTCTTCACTGACTGTTTACAAAAGAACCTCAGCTGACTGAGCATTTAGCGCTCACTTGGAGTGCCGAAGTCGTTAGTGGTTACATCCCTTCCCCTTTCGCCACCGGGCAGGTCCGAACTCTCTCCTAGGTGTCATCTGTCATCTGACCACTTCGGCCTCCTTCACACAGTTCGGCCGTATGCGATGGGTAAGGTACCCCGGTTTAAATTTGGGCTATTACCTATTTGTATACTATGTACAACGTCCCTTTGCCTCCAAGCGTCTAATGCCTTTTGTGAGAGGTTTCACGCTCCTTGACAATGTCCGATGTTTTAGTTTACCGTTATACCGTTACTAACGGCTGTAACGCCTTTTCTTCTTCATGGAATATCTCAGAAAGTACTTGGCCGATCTTTGTGAACATTAGCAGGTATGTTCATTATGGGTCACCAATAATGCCCGATGTGTTAGTTTACCCCGTTATAGCGTTACTAACGGCTGTAACGGCCCTGTAACGCTTTTCTTCTTTATGGAATATCTCAGAAAGTACGTGACCGATATTTCTGAAAATTTGTAGGTATGTTCATTATGGGTCACGAATGATGCCCGATGTTTAGTTTACCGTTATATCCGTTACTAACGGCCCATAATGGTTTTTTCTTTATGGAAAATCTCAGAAAGGTCTTGGCCGATATTTCTGAAAATTTGCAAGTATGTGCATTTTAGGTCACAGACGATGGCCGATGTTTACCAGAATAGTCATTACAAACGGTTTACACCAGCCTAAGACGGTTTTTCCTCTTTATGGAATATCTCACGTGTATTCAGGATAAACTGGGAGTGCGTTTATATGCTTTGCATCTTTTTGTCTTTGTTTTTAACAGGCTAATGCAATCCACATCACGTCACCTTTCTAACCACCACTACCCTCCCCACCCCCACCCACTGTTCTGCAGTCAGCTAGTATCACACACAAAATGGGGCATGAGTACAAGGAGACCACAAGAAACGCCCGTTTCCACTGTCCTCGCTGACACTAAGGGGGGGGGGGGGGGGGGGGGGCAGGAACTGATATATGCGCCCCAAATCCCATGGCACAATAATCGTTTTAAAGAATCGGGGAGAATTTCCATCTATTCAAGTGTCAAAAACTTACTACTCGAATCACTTACTGGAAGCGCGACCTCTGACTTACCCCCACCCCCCACCATCCCCCTGCTCCACCCCTCCGTCCCCTCCCTACTTTACCTACACACTTTTCTATGTTCGTCAATCGAGATCAATAAGAAGTTATTTGCCTCCAGACTCTCTCTCTCTCTCTCTCTCTCTCTCTCTCTCTCTTCTCCTCTGTCTCTGTCTGTCTGTGTTATACGCGCGCGCGCGCGCGCACACACACGCACGCACGCACGCACGCACGCACGCACGCACGCACGCACGCACGCACGCACGCACGCACGCACGCACGCACACACACACACACACACACACACACACACACTCACGCTTTAGGCTTATTCTCTTACTATCGACGAGTAATGAGAACACACGTTTGAATCTACGCATGTTTATGAAGCTAACAAGACCATTCGGAATGTCTTGAGGCTCTTCTTTTCTTTTCTTTTTGTACTCCCAGTTCTTATAGAACAGGGAGTACTTTAGAATGGGAACGAAGAAATGCTGTCTGTGTGTCTGTCCGTCCGTTCGTGGTCAAAATGTGTTCCACTCGCTCCAGAAAAAAAACTACTGGGACCGATCTTTCTGAAAAATTGTAGGTATGTTCATTATGGGTCACGGATGATGCCCAATGTTTTAGTTTACCGTTATAACCGTTACTAACGGCTGTAACGGCCTGTAACGGTTTTCTTCTTTATGGAATAACTCAGAAAGTACTTGGCCAATCTTTGTGAAAATGAGCAGGTATGTTCATTATGGGTCACGGATAATGTCCGATGTTTTAGTTTATCCCGTTATAGCCGTTACTAACGGCTGTAACGGCCTGTAACGGGTTTTCTTCTTTATGGCATATCTCAGAAAGTACTTGGCCGAACTTTCCGAAAATTTGTAGGTATGTTCATTATGGGTCATGGATGATGCCCAATGTTTTAGTTTACCGTTATAGCCGTTACTAACGGCTGTAACGGCCTGTAACGGTTTTCTTCTTTATGGAATATCTCAGAAAGTACTTGGCCAATCTTTGTGAAAATGGAGCAGGTATGTTCATTATGGGTCACGGATAATGTCCGATGTTTTAGTTTATCCCGTTATAGCCGTTACTAACGGCTGTAACGGCCTGTAACGGGTTTCTTCTTTATGGCATATCTCAGAAAGTACTTGGCCGAACTTTCGAAAATTTGTAGGTATGTTCATTATGGGTCATGGATGATGCCCGATGTTTTAGTTTACCGTTATAGTCGTTACTAACGGCTGTAACGGCCTGTGACGGTTTTTCTTCTTTATGGAGTATCTCAGAAAGTACTTGGTGATCTTTGTGAAAATTAACAGGTATGTTCATTATGGGTCACGGATGATGCCCGATGTTTTAGTTTACCCCGTTATAGCCGTTTCTAACGGCTGTAACGGCCTGTAACGGTTTTTCTTCTTTATGGAATATCTCAGAAAGTACTTGGCCGATCTTTCTAAAAAAAATTGTAGGTATGTTCATTATTGGTCACAAATAATGCCTGATGTTTCAGTTTACCGTTGTAGCCGTTACTAACGGCTATAACTGCCCATAACGGCTTTTCTTCTTTATGGAATATCTCACAACGTACTTGGCCGATCTTTTAGAAAATTTGTAGGTATGTTTATTATGGGTCACGAATGATGCCCGATGTTTAAGTTTTACCGTTATAGCCGTTACTAACGGCCCATTAATGGTTTTCTTCTGTATGGAAAATCTCAGAAAGTTCTTGGCCGATCTTTCTGAAAATTTGTAAGTATGTTCATTATAGGTAAATGATACCCGATGTTTACCAGAATAGTCATTACTAACGGTTACACCAGCCCATGACGGTTTTTCCTCTTTATGGAATATCCCACGTGTATTCAGGATAAACTGGGAGTTTATATGCTTTGCATCTTGTTTTTTCTGTAATACACTCACACTATTTCATCATTTCATCTTGGCACGCATTATTCATGACATATATTACATTTATGAAATCCTCTTTAGTATGGGGATTTGGCCTTAATCTGAACAATGATTTGCATTCACACTCTCTCTCTTTCTTTTTCTCTCTCCCTCTCTCTCTCCCTCTGTCTCTCTCTCTGTCTCTCTCTCTGTCTGTCTGTCTGTCTGTCTCTCTCTGTCCATTCCACGGCTTGTACATTCGTAATTGGTGAGGGTTTTTTTTTTTTTTTTTTTTTTTTGCTATCGAGTTTTTTTAACCTCACTATTACAGCAGCCTCATTTTGTCTTCTGGAATACTGCCTCAGAACGAAACCAGCGTGCATGTGTTTCATTTTCGCATAATACACCCCACTGGCCTGCAATGGCCTGCCCTCCTCCGAAACGAGGAATGGAATTTAGAGAGTGTGAGTGCGTGCGTGCGTGCGTGCGTGCGTGCGTGTGTGTGTGTGTGCGCGCGCACGCTTTCGTGCGTGCGTATGTGCGTGTGTGTGTGTGTGTGTGTGTGTGTGTGTGTGTGTGTGTGTGTGTGTGTGAGAGAGAGAGAGAGAGAAAGAAGAGAGAGAGAGAGAGAGAAAGAGAGAGAGAGAGAGAGGGCGAGAGAGAGAGAGAGAGAGAGAGAGGAGAGGGAGAGAGAGAGAGAGAGAGAGAGAGAGAGAGAGGGTATGTGTATGTGTGTGTCTGTGTGTGCTTACGTTTGCAAACCGGACCTCCGTTTTAAATTCTCATCCGAATTCTCAAGGACTGCAATCGACACGGACACAAACTCTGTAAAGAAACTCTCTGCCGACAGGCTGTTTACAGTGTGTGTGTGTGTGTGTGTGTGTGTGTGGGGGGGGGGGGGGGGCTGCAATCGACATGGACACATATTCCGTAAAGAAAATCTCTGCCGACAGGCTGTTTAGAGTGGGAGGGGGAAGGGGGGGGGGGTGACTGCATATCAATGGAGAAAATCCTCTGCCGACAGGCTGTTTAAAGTGGATGGGGGGGGGGGGGGGGGGGGGGGACTGCAATCGACACGGACACAAACTCCGTAAAGAAAATCTCTGCCGACAGGCTGTTTAAGAGTGAGGGGGGGGGGGGGGGGGACTGCAATTGACACGGACACCAAACTCCGTAAAGCAAATCTCTGCCCGCACAGCCTGACCACCTCCGCCCCTCTTCACAGAGAATCTTTTTCATTTTGGAGTTCAACAACCGAGCTCCTCTAGCTGCTCAATCGATTTGTAAAAAAACACAGTCCAGTTTTTTCAATCTCGTTTTTAACAATTTGCTGCACATCTTCTTTTGTTGCAGAGCTTGGGTCATGGAGGCTTTCAATCTCAACACAGTGTCTCGTGTATCTCCCTTGTCGTCTATACTTCAGTCGTCCTGTCGTTTTTTTTACTAACCTTGTTTGTCTTACTATCCAGTCTCAGGGGCAGACACAAGAGGTCAACTTGTTGAAGATGACGCAAGGTTTTTTTTGTCCCTCTCCCGACTGAGAAATTTTTTGATATCGCACTATCATAGGTCTTCCTTACTTTTCTTCCAACCTTTGTTCCGATCCACACCATGACACAGCAAAAAAAAAGGAACGCCCCCCCCCCCCCCCCCTAACCCCCCCCCCCTCCCCCCCCCCACCCCCCCCCCCCCCCCCTCCACCCACCCACCCCCCAGCACTGTGTCTCCCTTGTTCACATGTCAATAATGGGCCCCTCTCAATGTTCTACCTTCACGGCCATCCGCGTCCGTTGTCGGAGACAAAATACTGAGCGACACAGCCTCCTTCGCACAGGGACAAAACCTTTTAATCATTAGGGACAAGGAAACGATCCTCAAACGGCCAGATGTGAATTCACATGTTGAAAAAACAGTCGGAAAAGTAGGGAGAAAAAAATCAGTCAGGCTGCGGGCGGAGACACTGAACTGAGGAGGCAGTTGACCCAACATTCTAAGGAAGCCAGCGACGTCAGGCGCGCCGCGCCGTCAACGACCAGGAGCAGTTGGGCGGAATGGAATCTGAGGGTGTTTGGTGTCCGCGAGGCTCAGGCGAGCAGAAAACGTCGACGACTGTGTACAGAAGGTCGTCGACCGTGTTTACCACGCGCTGGGGGTCTTGGCTGGTCTCTGCCGATGTGGGATTGCCCACGGTTCAGGGAGGGTGACCACGGCGGGCAGGAGACCCCGCACATCCATCATTGTGAGGTTCTTTCTCCGGACGACAGAGGAGGTTTGGTGCTGCTTCCCGCGGATAGTTGAAACAACACACGGGGTGACTGTAAGTGAAGATTCTAACCCAGACTAATTACCAAACTTCTGCAAAAAGCATACTCCCACTCACAACATGGCGTCCTGGTCGGAGCCAACGGCAAAAAATCCTGACTAAATTAATAAACATGGAAAAAAAAACGCTGAAAAATAGACACTGACACAAATCTTGATGACTTTGTTTGCAAGAGAGATGGGCATGATACCGTTCCACTAATGATTACATGACAGGGACTGACAGTTGCGTTTTGCTATGATTTCCAAATGGAACTGGGGGCTATGAATTAGTTTTTGTTTTTGTTTGTTCGTTTGCTTTTTTTGGAATAGCTTTTAAATGTTTCACCTTTTTTGTTGTGCGTGTAGAGCGCGTGCGCGGACATGCATGCGCGCACGACATAACATACCCTGGAACACATTGCACCGGCTAGCTCACCTGCTAAGTGCGCGCGCGCGTGTGCCAGTCCGCGGCGGCGCGTGTGCGCTGCACACATATGACGCACACAATTTGGGAATAATAAATCAATGGAGGGAGGGAGGAGGAGGGAAAAAAAAAAAAGAAAAAAAAAAAAGGAAAACACCCACCTCGATATTTATACATGTTGTAATGAAGGTATTTAGACCCTAAATAGATTTGAATGCTAAAGCAAACAAGGTCTTGATTTTTTTTCCTTACCACTTTATATTTCTTTAACAACTGTACTTTGTAGTTTGAGGCTTTGCATTGCTTGTCATGATCACTACCTTGACCTCATTTTGTGGTTATACTTGCCAAAGAAATTTAGATTTGTGGAGACAGCGGCCTGTGTTTGTCCTTCGTGATTTTGTCTGGTGAAAATGCTCATTGTTTGCATCTATTCGTGGTTTCCTAGTTGTTATGGGCAGGATTTCCTTCCCCTCTTCCCTCCCCTGGCCCCCTTCCCCTCCCTCCGCACCCAGGTTGATGTGGTGGCAGGACTTCATTTCTTCCCTCTCTGTATTTTGAACGTGAGCAACTGGGAGGACAAAGGGCAGGCTTACTGTGGAAAGCTGTTTGATGTTGAAAGTTTTTGACAGCACACATGGATTTTGTAGTAGCCTTTTTATACTGTCGCTGCGGATACTGAACTTGAGTCATGATTCTTCTCTCTCTCTTCTCCTTCTCTCTCTCTCTCTCTCTCTCTCCTCTTCTCTTCTCTTCTCTCTCTCTCCCTCCTGTGTGGTTTGATGTAGTGTGTGTCGTGCTGTGTGTGTGTGTGTGTGTGTGTGTGTTTGAATAAAACTGGTGAATTGTGTGTGTGTGTGTGGTGTGTGTGTGTGTTGTGTGTGAGTCGTGTGTGCTCGTGTGTGTGTGTTACACTTGATAGATCTGAATTACTTTGTGTTGGAGTGGTGATCATTGTTGATGTGCGATCATTGTGATGTAGGCTAGATCATTGATAATGAACATTAATGTTTTAAAAACAGATGGCGCGCACTAGAACACACACGCGCGGCGCGCGCACACGCACACATTTGTGTGTGTCTGTGTGTATGAGTGTGTGTGTGTGTGTGTGCCCCTCCCTTCATCACCTTCACCTGTTATTTTTGGACGACACCCAACTTTCTTAATCTGCTGCAGTTATGTTTTTTGTTTCTGCCTCTGTGACATTACTGGCAAAGTGGTGGTTTTCGTGTTCTTATGTGATTGTTGTGAAAAAATATGTTCAAGGGCCCCCGAAGATGCCAACGCTTGTCAAGTGGATTTTATTTATTTTTGTTTAATACCATCATTCTCGTTTATTCATTTTGTTTCTGACTGTTGGAGGGATATTATGTCCAAGACATGGGTTTCTTATTTTTTTGTTTTAAATCTTTAGATTTTTGTGGGTGCTATTTTGTTCCTTTGGGACTGGGAATTTTTTTTTCTTACCTCAGGTAATCATCAGCTATCAATTGGTTAGACAAATGGTTTCTTTATTTTGTTTAAATGTATGTAAGTATATTTTGATGTTTGGACCTGAGCAGAACGATTTTGTCCCTTCTGTGTAAATAATGGATCGCAACATATCTATATTATCGGTTAACTGCCAAGCCTGAATGGACATAAGAAAAGACGAGACGTTTTCATTATTTATGAACAAAACCGTTTCTGTCATTTCTTACAAGACACGCATATTAGAAAAAAATGGGAGAGAAACTGTTTTAGGAAGAATGGGGTTATCCAGAATATTTTTCCAGTAATTACATCATAATGTGTAATTAATATTTTGAGTTTAAGTGAAAGGGTGTTAAAGATGTTTTGGGGAATTATTTCTGGTTGTTATTCAAATACAAAACGTCACCTTCTTTTTGTTAAGTATCCGGCCAAATATAGATGACCCTGTGTTTTCATAACAATATTAAACTGAAGATCATGGAGCTTAATGTACAAAAATATTTAATGGGTGGACGATTTCAATTTGGTACTTTACCCGGTGCGGGATTACCATAATTATAAAACACTAAATTAATCCTACATATCACGGACACCGTTGAAAGCATGATGGAAGGGACCTCGATTTAAATGATATCTGTGCGAGAATTAAACCAAGAATGTTCCGTTTTCCCTGGAGAGAACCAGCCCTTTTCAGCAAGCAAGGGTTTAGTCGTCTTCTCATCTCGGATTCAGTGGTTTTCGTTTGTAGATGATAATTGCAGCTATTGCCTGTGGATATAGAAAGATCACTCCGCTATTCTACCTAAAACAAAAATTAAAGAAACTGTGAAAATAACACTTTTTGGAAGTTCAATACATCTCTTTTGAAGGATAAACTATATCTAGATGAAATAATGCTGAAATCCAGAATGTTCACGCCGAATACTCGATAAACACAAAATAATAATAAATATCTGACGAAGAGATTCAGTTTTTCCATCTCGATGATCGTGTGTTCTTAGATTTCCTACTGATGAGGATCCGGTCAAAAACTTATCTATATGCTACGATGAAAAAAAAGAAACAACAGAAGAAGCAACACGGTTGGAACAAGCTATTCGTTAGTATCGATCCATTGAAAGTAAGATACACGTGAACAAGACGTTAGGACTATGGAAGTAAAAAAAGAATTAAAAGAGATACGGAAAAAAAGAATAGGAGGAGTACTATTGAGGTCGAGGGCCAGATAGGGATAGCTGCGGAGAGAAAAGTTAAGTGGTATTTTTGCAGTTTAGAAAAACGTCATTATGTTAGTAAAAATATGCCAAGCCTCGTAGACCAGCAAGACAATATTTTAGTGAATCAGAAGCCTTATCCAGAGGTACAGCGATTTTATAAGTCCTTTCTATGACCGGAAAGTGGTGTACAAAATTGTGAAATTAAAGATTAGTCAATAATGTTCCATGCTTGGCTGGATACAGAGGCAGTGATTGGAAGGTTGAAATTCACTAGAAGAAGCTACTTGTGCCTGAATAATATGACACCCATAATAAAAGTCCAGGCACAGATGTTTTAGTGCAGAGTTCTTTAAAGTATTTGGAAAAAGATGGAGTATTGTTGTTAGAGCCCTAAAGGCAAGTTTTCAGGAAGGGGGAAACTATCTGGTGCACAAATGGAACGGTATCATTACATGCATTCCTAAAGGTGACAGGCCCAGACAAATACATAAAGAATGGAGGACCTATCTCACTTGTAAAATGTCATTTATAAAATTGGATCTTCTTGCATTGCTAATCGGTTTGAAAATATGTACTACCACATTGTTATTAATGAAGCGTCAACCAGGATTTATTAGAAGATGATTACAAGGGTGATACTTGAGATTAATCTATGCCACATAGCCTACTTTGTACGCACAATTTTTACCAGGATTTTACTGAACATAGCTTTTGAACCAGCTTTTTGACTCAATTACTTGCGGAATTTATGTTTTTAAGGTATTAAACAGCTTTTGGATTTCAAGAAGATATATGCCGATGGCCAAATGTGGTTTATAACAATCTCAACACTCTGTGTTATTGTAAACTGGTCAGGTATCAGATTTGCTGGCAAGTAAAAGAGGATGTAGACAAGGCGACCCGTATCCCCCCGATTTGTTTGTACTTTGTGTCGAGGTGCTAGCCCTAATGTAAGAAGGAACGAAAATCGGATAATTCACGGATCAGTGGACATAACACTTGAATACAAATTGTCTCCAATTCCGCTGATGACACTGAATCTATTGCAGGGGCAAGAAAGTCTTTTGAAAACATGTTATTGATGTTCTTGCTCGGTTCTTGTTGGGGGGGGGGGGGGGGGCGGGTGTAGGGCCTTCATCTGAACCTAAAAGCAAAACTTTGGTTGGGAAGCAGGAAAACTAGTGACATCGTTCCATGGAACATGTTGGGTAATGTACTGGAATCATCAAATTTAAATTACTTGGAATTGTGGGTTTACCGCACGATCTTAGAGACTGCATTAACATAAATATTTCGGAAAGGATTGACAGGATATTAAAGCATTAATTCAAACGTATGGGTTGTCAAACGCCAGAGAACTCATCTTGGCAGCGTTGCCATACTCAAAATCATTATTCTTTCAAAATTGCCTCATTATGGTTACTTTTACCGGAACCCACCTAACTATATTTTTTCAGACATGTCAAACGCATCTGTACAAATTTGTTTGGGAATACAGACAGATAAAATTAGCCGCAAAATTTACACACACGTAGTAAAATGGTGGCATTGGTATTCCTGCTTAAAGATATTTGGTTTTATCTTTAAAGCTGTCTTGGATAGGGAAAGCGGGCAAAAACATCAACTATAAGGAAACATGTTTTGTTGAAAAAACTTTCCAAAATGGACTTGATTTAATAAATTTGGTCCTGAGTTTGTCTCCAGTTTTGCAAACTACAATCTACTTTTGTGAGGATGTCGTAGAGGCAATTGGAACATGTTTTCTATTATAAAGGTACACCAAGAAATTCCGCTGCTGTGAACTCTTGCCGACGCCGATTTTTTTAAATATCGAAATCAAGAAGGAACGAAATTTATTGTTTCCAGAGCGCCTTACAAAACAAAGGTATTTACAATCATCGCACAGTTTTTTTGATGATAATGGGAAGATTTTGTCGCTTTATGCGGTTCAAAGAACAAAAATAATGTGATACATTGACTTCGTTACTTTTGCTGGTTACTACATCGGCAATAAAACGATTGCGTAAAAAAGTATAATTTAAAAATTTTTTTTACGCTCCGATCAAGGATAATAACTATCTAAAGATCACTTGTTTTAGGAACAATATTTGCAATCAACAAGGCTCAAAAAAAAAAAAATGACTATGATATTACTGGTAGAAAATAATCTAGACCAAACTGCTGTTGTACATTGGGACTTAAAGCTCTCAACAGTCCATGACTGGAACTCGGGCTTCCTTTTTCTACATAAAATATATGACGTAAAGCTTAAATGGTTTCGTTGAGAATGTACATCGCTGCTAGGTTCGAACATTATCCTAGGGAAATTGGAATAGTTGATCACGACACTTGTAATTTCTGTGGAATGCACAAGGATTAGTGTTGATTCACATGTTTTGGAAATGTGGACATCGTCTACGGTTTTTTGGAACAAATCTCATTGATTTAATGAAAGAAAGGTGTATAAATGCAAGAAATGTAGATTAAACAGAATCATTTTGTGTTGCTCGGTTTCTTATGACAGTAACATTTTTACAGCAGCATTTTTCTTTTTTATATTGTTTGCAATAAATACTATTTTACATTTGTTAACTAGTGAAAAAACAAAAATCCACAGATATTTGTTTTCTGAAAAATTAAAATTCAGATATAAAATCGAAGATATAATGCCTGTTTACCTACTAAACCAGGCAAATTTCTTAACCAAATGGATAACATACAAAACCATTTATTACTGACGACTAAGCAGTCAAATTTAATATACTTTACAAAATACAGTTCTAGTATAATAAAAACAATTATATCCGGATTGTCAATTCATTACATTCGTCCTGACGGTATTATCCTTTGCCCCATGGTTTTCTGTATGATCAGCATACACTTAATCACCATGTGATCATTTTTTTTCCTTCTGAACAAAGGCCAATTTGCCCCGCATGTAAATCAAGTATTTAGTATTTTTGTGTTAACACTAATATGGTTGATATAGCGTCTTGTTTGCCCTGTACTCTCCACTGTGTTTTACAGCTTGTTTGGGGATCCAACATCCAAAACTTGATTTAATAAGATGTTACTGGGGCAAAGCATTTGAAGTCACGCACAAACCAACCCATCTTTCCTCTTCCTCTCACTCCCCCTCCTTTTTTTTCTTTCTCTCTCTCTCATACCTTTTTTCTAGCTTTATATTTAATTCACTTATAATGAATTTTGATTTCTTTTGTGTATTTGTTATTGTCATTTTGTTTATAAAGCAATTAAACAAAGTTTAAAAAACCGTTTACCAATCACTACCGGCTAAAATCAGTTATTAATGCAAATTTGGTCTTAACTGTAATCTATCCCGCCAACGGTTTTTTGATTATTAAATATCCATTGCACCTGTCAACCAAAACAAACAAAAAAAAACAAAAAAAATCTCTGCGACAGGCTGTTTGAGTGTGTTGTGGGGGGGTGGGGGGGAGGGGGGGGGGGGGACTGCAATCGAACGGATATTAAATCCGTAAATGAAAATCTCTGCCGACAGGCTGTTTAGAGTGGAATCAACCCCTCTAGGTTTGGATCAACTGTATGCCATCTTACCCCCAACCACCCCCTCCCGCTATCCCTTACAATTAACGGGTCGTCATGTCATCGCCCCTTCACACTGACAGACTGAACAGTGTGGGATCCTTCATGCATGCAAACCATACGCACACACAACAACAGACCACACTGCGCGTGCGCACGCACGCAACGGGGGGCATGACGCACACACTACAGACAGACACACTCACATTATAACATACAGAATTGAGGAGGCGGGCACGCCCACACACACACATGAACACAAAGCTACATACACACACTGCGCGCGCACACACATACATACACACACACACACACACACACACACAGCCACACCCACACCCACACACACACACACACAAAACACATACGCCCAGAGACACCACACACACAAA
Organism: Conus ventricosus; assembly: GCA_018398815.1. Classification (NCBI taxonomy): domain Eukaryota; kingdom Metazoa; phylum Mollusca; class Gastropoda; order Neogastropoda; family Conidae; genus Conus; species Conus ventricosus. The sequence continues at coordinate 17,721 of JAFLJL010013855.1, read as the reverse complement.
AACACACACACACACACACACACACACACACACCCACAGACACACACACACACACACACACACACACTAACATACACACACGTGCACACACAAACACAATGAGAGAGTGGAGAGAGAGGAGACGAGCGAGAGACAGGCGAGACGAGAGAGAGAGGAGAGCGAGAAGAGAGCGCGGAGGAAGCGCAGAGAGAGGCGAGAGGAGCGAGGGGGGCTGTGAGGAGGAGGGGAGAGGAGAGAGAGAGAGAGAGACAGACAGGGACAGACAAAACGACAGAACAGAGACAAGAGATGAGAATACGAACCTCTCACCGATCACAGACCAAGTGGGTTTGATCCCCGTATTCGCTTCCGACCGACTTTGGGGAGTCAGAGAGTGTGTCAACATACCACTGCGTCCTTCCCGGTGGAGACCTAGTTCTAAGGGTCCAATACAACACGTGCGGAATCGGTAAGTTGCACATCTGCGCTGAGTGAAAGTAGTACTGTGGATCAGTGAAGCGGTGGGGAATTGACCCAGGGTCCCGTTTGTGCGTGAGCGCGTGGTACCAAAAGCTAGCACCGCCTTTGATTTTGTTCCGCGTTATACACGTCGTACGTGTTAGGTCTCTTCTTCTTCTTTCCACATTCAAGGTCAGTGTGCCGTATATACAGCGGAGGTGTGTCCGTCGCAACTTCGTTGTGTGACCTGAAAAGATCCGAAGCAAAGTTAGAGAGGGAGAGACCGAGAGAGATGAGAAGGAGAGAGAGGATTGTCAAGTTTATCCAACAGGACAACAGATCAGTTCGAGAGAGAGAGAGAGAGAAGAGAGGGGGGGGGGGGAGGAGAGGCGTTCTGGTTCGCGACCGACGTAAGAGGCGAAAACACTTCTTTCCACGCGCGCCATGTCATCCAATTGATGCATATGCGACAGCGAAAGGGCATAATATAACCAATGTGACACCTACTCCGGCAGGACATATGACAAGCAGTGGGGACCATGAAGAGAAATGGACACCGGACACGTGATACTGACAATGGTGCGGTAAGATTAGCGCAACCCGTTTCGGCTGTTGCATCCAAAAGCAGCGGGAACTGGAGGGAGCGCACGACTTCGGTAAACGTTGAGCGATCCGGACGGCCTCTTCTATGGGGATCTGCTCTATGGAAACCGTACCAAACTTTAACTGGTTCTCATTGAGCCACTTCCCCCCCCCCCCCCCCACCCCTCCCCTATATAATCATTGAAATTCGTTGAGACGCTCTCGCAATCTTGCGGAACGGATCCTAACTCATCCCCCCGATCTAACCCGCACACGGATCCGCGCGCACCAAACTTTTGATGGGTTTTCTCTCGGACGCGCATCCCTTTGTTCACCACGTTTCCTTTGCAGATTCTGGTACAATGTTTTTTTGTTTTTTTTTTAACAGATGATAAACCAACGAACAAACTAACCGCCGACGTTTGTGCAGAGGTAGCTCCCCGCAGGAGGTCCAAAGGAGACTGACCGTGGAACAAAAACTGCGGACTGCCTGTCACATGACTGCGCACGTGGTGCAACACAACAACGTAAGTGTGCAGTCACAGAATCATCGGCCGTCGGATCGTGCCGTGTGCCGGGGCGGGGGAGATCGTGATTGAAATGCACCCCTCAGTAAAACGATCAAGAAGTAGAGCACCATCATCAGAACACTTGACGAGTCATATGCTGAGGCGACGGTGATTTAGGCGTTTTGCTGTTGTTGCCGTTGTTATTGTTGTTGATGTTGCTTGTCCTTGTGTGTGTGTGTGTGTGTGTGTGTGTGTGTGTGTGGTGTGTGTCGGTGTGTGTGTGTGTGCGTGCGTGTGTGTTTGCGTGTGCGTGTGTTGATGAGTGTGTGTGTGTGTGTGTGTGTGTGTTTGTGTGTGTTTGTGTGTGTATGTGCGTGTGTTGTGTGTGCCCGCGCGTACATCTATGCGTGCGTGCGTACATGCGCGCGCGCGCGCGATGTCATGTTACGTCTGGAATACACATATTCGTCGACAATGAACAGTCTGTTCCGTACTGTCGATTGAAATAAACGTTACTTTACTAGCACTTTCTCTTGCATTTATGCGTTTTGTCTTGTTTTCAGTATGCTAGTCTCTGACAGTCAATGTGCAGGACGGTTCCAGGCGAAAATTCCGCCAGCAGCGTGATGTAGGATGATCATCAGCTTCTCTTCCCCAAGGTAGGAGACAGTGTGACCGGGCAGCAACACGCTGTCAGCGTCCTTGACTATAACCACTCCATTAATTCCATGATTCAATGGTCCATTGAATTGCAAAGACGGTTTTGCTTTTAGTATTGTATTCATTTGGCATGCGCGCGCGTGTGCACGTACACGTTGCGCGCGCGGGCGTGTAAAATGGTGTGTGTGTGGGTGTGTGTGTGTGTGTGTGTTGTCGTGTGTGTGTGTGTGTGGTGTGTGGTGTGTGAGGTGAGAGCGAGATGAGAGACGAGAGAAGAGGATGAGAGAGAGAGAGACGAGAGAATAGTGATGGAGATGCGAGAGAGAGAGAGAAGAGATGGGTGAATGACGGTTATTCATGTAGGCCTCAGCCCTCATGAAGGGGTAAATGTTCAATAAGTTAACGCTTACATTTCCCAATTAAACACAAGGCCCTATCACAAACAACGGCAACCTATCATGCACCACTATTGAGGTGTGAAAGACATAAGGCGTGCAAGCGCCATTTGAGAGAGAGCGCGAGAGAGAGCAGAGAGAGAGAGAGAAGAAGAGAGGACGAGAGCGAGCGAGAGAAGAGTGAGAGAGAGCGATCCGTGTATTCTTCTCATTCATATGGTAACGTACTTTTTGTGAATTACGCTTCATCTCCCCTTCCCTCTGCAAACCAACAACCACACAACACAACCAAACACAACAACAACAAAAAGCGCTCTTCTTAAATTGTATTTACAGCGTTCACACTGTAAGTTTTCTGCGGTCTTAATAACATTTAATCGAGTGAGAATTGTCACCGTGTGTTCACAGTTTTGGGTGGTTGCATTCATGAGGGGCAAAGAACTGAGCTACGAATGAATCCATCTTGAGTTGTTTTCTCTCTCTCTCTCTCTCTCTTCCTCTCTCTCTCTCCTCCTCTCTCTATCTCTCTCTCTCTCTCACTGTATCTGTTGTTCACTGAAAAGACAAATAATCTGTGTCACATAGTAGTTCACATTATTGTTGTGAGATGGAGAGAAGAAAACACGTGAAACCGCCGTTCTTTTGTGCAGATTTCTTATTACTTCTAATATTTTCTCTCTCATTGAATCAGAGATCCTTGGCAAAAGAGCGGTGGCAGCGACACACACACACACACACACACAACACCACACACACACACACGCACACAGCACGACGCCCGCACGCACGCGCGCACACACCCACACAACACACACACACACACGCACACAACACACACGCACCCCCCCCCCCCAACACAACACAGCACGCACGCACGCACACATACACAGGTGGCAAAGCAGCAAAAAAAAAAAAAAAAAAAAAAAAAAAAGAGAGAGAGCGAGACGAGACGAGAGGAACGAGAGAGAGAGAGAAAACTCATAAAACGGGGTCTTGCCCACACCTCAACCAGTTTCGGGCGGTTGACTCTAGACCCCGTGTTTAATAGTTCCGAAAAGTACGATTCATACCAAAAAAATAACGACTATCTACAAACAAACATACTGTGTCCCCACCCCCCCCCCCCCCCCCCATAGGGTTATTCGTTTCAATACTAATTTACTAATTCTTTCAGATTTTTAGTTTTTGCTTGCTCCTGTGTTTTCCTGATCCTTTTCACTTAACATCTTTTCGCGCATCATTCATCCAATATGCGTCTCTGTCTTTTCATGTTGAAACTAAAACTACAGTCTTTAAATGTTCTCTAAAGTCTTTTAAACTGAGTTCATTGTTGACATAAAATCCACACACTCTATCCAGCATGTCTTCCACTGAAAGCCAGTCAGTTATGACAAAAGTGTCAAAGTGTTTCTCTTTTTAAACAAGACTCTTTCTGCGAACAGTGTCATGACTATAATACATAGTGTCTGCTTTCCTCAAACAATGTAAAAAGTGTTTAAACACTCATCGCTGATTGCTGGGATCAATTAAATATATGTCATCATCCGCAGATAAGCCTTCTATCATTATATGCTTAGTTCATTTAAGTTTTGGGCAGAAAATTACTATCTGATCACCTTATACCGATAACCTGTTGTGTCAATCGCGTCGAGGACAAAATATTGTTTTTCACAGCCAGTCTGCCCCCAAAATCATTGAACAACTTGAGGGGGCTTTTATATAACGTTTCAACCCTTGGCATTGACACCCAAAGTTGTCTGCTTCATAGTTTTATAACGAATTTCATATAATCCAGTTATTCTTTTTATCCTCCTCTCTGTCCAAAACGTGTTCACGTATAATAAAACCATATGAGGCCTAAATGTGTAAGATTAATCCAATTCAGTTACAGTAAGATGTTTCTATTTAGACTAATTGATTGTGGCTGCTTGTTGTTTATGACCTTAATACCTCACGTTTGTGATTAAGAACGACGATTGGTAACTTTAGACGGTCAACGTTCGTTTTGCCAGCTAATTAGAATTTACTTTTTTAAAAGGACGTCAAAACTTTGACGCCCACCAGCTCCATTCTCGCCACCTCTTTTAAGACGAAATTTCAAAATATCATTGTGAACGTTTTCTCCTACTTTCATTTTGTGGAATGAACTGGTTACTTTTGTAGAAGCGTTCTTTAAAACCGTTTCTCTACTGTGGAGGAGGACTGTTTATTTCCATACGGCGTTATTTTCAAACTCGTTTTCGAACTTTGTCCTCTGGCATAAGACTTACATGGTAAAGGGCCAGAGTTGAATGGCCTTTTCTTGAAATTTTTTTGACGGCTAAAAAATGTAAACGGGCTTATGAATTCAAATTTATGTCCCATTCTAAATATGCGTTTCCAATGGGCATTTGAGGTCAGGTTTTCGAACTATTTTAAATTCATGACTGGCCAACATTATTTGCTTCTATATTGCCGCAGTTGTTTAAGTTTTAGGAAACTTTTTGCTGTCGCACCTCTTTGCGTTTATAATCACCATCTTTAGTGTACTCAAAACCATCCAAAGCGGCCTATCTCACCGTTCTGTTCAAAGTCCGAAGTCCGCACGGTCTTTTAATTACTAAGTTATACCTCACAGGCGCTAATGTCAACTCCCGATTCTCTGGTCCGCGCGACATTATTTTTAGTACAGTTTATTAATTGATTTCTAACACAATGTGCAGGTTCTACATTACGACTTTCCCTGTTTTGTTGTGATTTTGAATTAAATTGGGATTGACCTTTCCGCAAGCTAATCTTTTCCAACTGTATAAATTGGGGAATTGTATAATTTCCTAATGCAATATGCGGGCTTTTGCCCAGATGGAAGGCTATTAAAAAAACCCCCCAGTGAGGGCCTTCCATCACATAAGTTTTCAAACAGCGCTCAGAGCTCCTCTACATGCCATCTGAGTAATGAATGTAATGCACGATTGGGGATTTCCCTCATAAGTAGTTTTGTCTGGTGGGTAAACACTAAAAACTAAGAATGTCCTGACTGTCAGTTGCAAAGCCTACCATTTTAGCTCGCCATTATCAACATAGTAACCAAATTCTTCTTTTCAGGCTTGAATGTTAACATTGTTTTTAGATTTGCATTGTTACGTTTGAGGGAGTAATGTTGAGTTACGCATGGCTTCTTTTAGTGGCAAAACCCATAATAACCATCAGGTATGGTTAACGGCAACTAAGTTTCTTCTATTGTCAACTTTTTTAATCTTTTTATTGTTTTGGATTCAGGTATATTAAACATTCAGACTTTGTCAAAGAAATATTTCATGGAAGTGCAACCATTGGGTTCGCAATTGTTATCCATAGCATACTCAAAAAACGAAGGGCTGTCTGAGTTGTTTTTGTTACAAACTTTTAAACCAAATTAACAATGAGTGCTTCATTATACTCATTGCAACATATTCTGTTGGGCCGCATCAATCTTTTGAAAAAATATAACAACGTACTTTGTCATTTCTGTGACCAGCAGGACACCTTTAAGTGTAACGGTGAGTACGCATTAAACAAGATAATTTAACCCCCCTATTAACAAAAGCCTACTCGGCGTACGTGTGGTTTAGTCATCCGATGGCAGTTTTATCAGAACAGTTAAACTTTGCTGTGTATTGTGCATCTAACTGGGTGTGGAGTATCGTCCTGCTCAGATATTTAAATCATCCTGATCTTTGGTGAGGTCAGTAATAGATTTCAGTTTTTCTTACACCTTAGACGTATTTTGAACTGAACTGCAAGCACCCATTCCCAACTGACAAACCGTTTAATCCCTTTAGCAAAACAGATAGGACATGAGGCTTTTGAAAGGAATCTTGTACGAATTTACATATTAATGTGCAGACAGACTTTCCGAATTCACCCACGTTGGACCGCACTCATGGCTTAGGCAGCCTTTTTTTGGGGGTGCACAGAAGTATAACTATGCCTGGAATCCTCCTTTATACATCTTTTCTTCAGACACAAACTGTTCACCTGGGTCATGAGCAAGAGCATAAAACAGCGTGGACAACTTTATTTTAGACTTCCTAAGGGCCTAACTAGAGCGGGGGGAATAGAACCGACTAAAAGACTCTATTATATTTCGTTTACTACCTTCCGTTTGGTGTTTGCTAGGTTCGCAAGCACCAGGCAAGACTCGAGCTTAACTGATCCATTCTCTGGCTGTGTTGCAACAAAAACGTACTTGGAAATTTAGAGGACGCCATAAATTCTACAATTCGATTTACTTCAAGTATGAAAAGGTCCCAAACAGGTTTTACAATTCGCAAGATCGAAAGTAGACTTTGTGCTGTTGGCACTGGGTTTATACATGTGTACCTTCTGACCTCAGACTCCAGGTGAGGAACAATAATAACCTACAACCATGGAAATTCTTTGTTGCAGGAAATGAACAGTAGGATGGACCCAACGACATAAATTTGAGCGGTTAATCTTACAAACAATAAACCACAGAGCCGACCCCCAAGAATAAGTCATCCAATCCCCAAGGCCAAAGCCCAAAGGCCATTGGCAGATCCCCGCCGTGCACGAAGTCAACCAGAAATAATGACCAAGAATATGAAAAGGCTGGCACATGTTTTAGGGATTAACTGGCTTAGGATTAGTGGTTTTTATTTACTAAAAAGTAACCCAACTATTAAGGCAACTAATGCCCATAAGTGCTCAGCATAACGCCAACTACCTCTTGCTCACAGTAGACAAAAGCCAGCTAACAATACTCCCTATATACCATGGTAAAGCGGCCATGGATTTACTGGCTAATTTTTTTTTATAAAATCCGCCAGATGGTCAAGTTGTTTTTTTACCCATGATTATCCGGTGGGGGGATGGCGACTGGCGGCACTAGGCTTTGACTCCACCGCCGCCTGTAATAGCCAACCCCAGTGTACTTATTGCAAATCTAAGGCGTTATAACGCCCACTTGCTAATGTGGACTCCTTGCTCTTAAACAGTGTTCGTAATTCGTTCTGGCTAGCGTGGTGTCTTCATATAAAATTCTTTGGATAGTTTCTTCTTTATTCTGCTCACTTGAGTTCGTCATTGTTCTCGGGTAGTAGAGCGCTTTATTTTATTAATCTCGAGTTCTTCAAGATTAATTTAGTCTTTGTGTTATTCTTTCTTCACACCAGGTCCCAAGTTAGCGGTCCTTAGGCCTCAGCGAGTTTTTTTTTTCTCTATCTATAACCTCCTTTTAGTTCCTCAGTTTGCTAAATTGTTTATTAGTCACCTCTAATGGTTCTCAACGCACGATAAAGGGCCTCTAATTCTCGCGTGGGTATCGGGGAGTCGTGTATAGTTTTTAATGCTGTTTTTCTGAACAACTGGTTTCTGTTCTATTGCATTATGATTTCATCTGCTGATTGTTTAAAAAACTTGAGTTCCATGTATTGTATTTGTTATCTGTTGGGAGTTCTTGTCGTGTGTTTTGCAGTTTAGCCAACTGTTTGTCCCTATCTAAATTTGGTGGTTTCGATTGCCAAGGCGATTTTTTTCGCTCACACTGCGTTCGTTGAGTCATTGTGCCCACCGCTAAAAAAACAACTTTGATGCGTCTGGTTTAGTTGTAAGCTGAACAAGTTGTTCTTGGTCGTCCGCACAAACACATGGTCATCTTTTATTCAAACTTCATTAGGTCTATAACTTCGGGAGGTTCTTGGCCTACACTTTGGTAAAATGTCTGACCCTTACTTTCTCCGGGTAATTCACGTCGTATTGAGAGCGCTGCTGAGCGATGCTGTATCACAGGAGTCATTTCACTCATGTCGTCTCCGGATCAGGAACATCAAATCTTCAATTGCCCGACATGTTTTGTAAATAATTAACTTTTTTATTTGTCTTATAAAAACATGTCACCCAGCATATGGCTCAATTCTTGACCAATATAGAAGACTGAACACGAAGCCCTTGTCGTGAAGGGAAATAAGCGGGGACTCTTATCGTATCCCAAATAAACCGTCTATCTTGATTCAGATCAACTTCTTTTCACTGTTTAAATTTCCAGACCTAGGAGCGGAATGAAGTGATTGCTGCCTGGGGCTCTGCGCGTCATAACTTTCAAAATAGATACTCGCTTTCCACAACAGACCCACAAGGATCAGTTGTACAGAATCTGGGGGCAGGCGATCGTAAAGAAAATTTCTATTAAAACTGAGGGGCAAGAAATTATTTTTTCTTTACACAATGCCGACATATTTTCAACCTATTGATCTATGGCTAACCGGGGATGAACGGGCTGATCTTGCGTTTCAAGGAATCGAAAAATGAAGGAAGCACTAAAACATAGGAATAGGCGCTGACGATGCTAAAGGACGGAAAAGGTTTTGTAGCCATAGTTGGGTTTATGGAAAAGGCTTTTTCATTACCCTAGATTTTGAGTGGTTAAACGCGCAATGCCCCTACTTTCAAGGAGCATTAAAGACAGATTGTCATATGAACTAACTTTTAATGACTACAAATATGTTCTTATATCTCCAGACACCGAAGCCAAAGTACAGCCTTTCTGACATCTGTTAGAGTTTGACATGTTAGCAACCTAACTTAGCAAGGCTGATGAGCACAATATCAGTACCAAAATTCGCAATATATTATGAAAGAGTGATTTTTCATTCTAAAATCTCCTAAAAGCCAGGGCAGACATATATGGAATTTTCGTTTTAGTGCCAAGCAAGATCGCTTAAAGGTATTTTATTGCTGTGTGTAAATGAGAAACCATTCAAAGACAAAACTGAATTTTGTTAATCCCAAAATAACGAAAGGTGCAATGTACATTGGGGGTGTCCTAACACATCTACGCTAGCGGGCTTAAACCTTATCCGCATTTTGATGAATATGAAACTGTTTGGAGGCGGGAGGTGTAGAAATCCAACAGTTGGACCTTGAGTCTACAGATCTACATCTTCACAGCGTTAGACTTGATCAATATTTAACAACGAAATACGGTTTCTGGATTGGGACCTAAGGTCACACAGAGGCTAATCCGTTAGATGGAAGCGGGAGCACTGTTTGAGAATCATAAACATTCAAATTGTAAAGAAAAAAGAGGCCGATATAAACCACGTAATGTGTATTTGTTTTTAATATAGGATGCGCAGCTGCATATTCAAGATAAATAGATTAGAAAATATACATACTAAATTATTTCTGTTATTTTAAAAAAAGCATGTCTGTTCAGCATTTCGCGAGTCACTAACGAAGAGATAGCAGGCAGTCTCTGCCGCTATAGAAAGCCCCTGCATAAAAACCTTCGTTAACCATACATTTACACAAATGCGGCAAGTACTCGAGCAGGACCCTTTTCAAAAATACAGCAAAACCAAATCGACGGTATTCTGCTGTCTTTAATGCTGTTACATATGTTAATACTGGAGCATCGACTATTAGGTGCTCTCTCAGCAGGAAACGAGTTGTAGGCCCTCTTAGCAACCGGTGTTGGTGTGCACCGCAGCTTAACCTTCTAGGCGGTTTTGTCTTTAGCTCTTGGCCTGTGCTCTTTCGCTGTATACTGCCAGCAAGAAAATAAAAACTAAACTCCAAAAGCACACACTCCATGTTCAACTCATAACAGGCTAAAACTTAGTTTCCTTAAACTGACAATAATCAAGCACTAGCGACTTCAAACATCACGGATGAAGAATATAGTTCTACGGCTGATTATGGGACTACAAAAGACATACAGTTTGATCTTAAAGAAAGGCAAGGGCCACCTTTTCTCAACAGCCAGACACCGATCAGGATAAAAAAAGGAATGTTTCAAAAAACTTAAACGAGACCATTAAACTCGTTCTAAACAGCTCGCAGTAACAAACCCAAAGGGCGTTTATACTTTCGTTTATGAGTCCCAACCCAAAAAGACCGTTGCTATTGATTCTGATTAAGACTACCCTGGTGTCGATTGTATTTTTTTTTTATTTTTTTTTTTTTTTTTTTTTTCTTTATTTTTTTTTTTTTTTTTTTTTTTGTTTTTTTTTTTTTTTTTTTTTTTTTATTTTTTTTTTTTTTTTGGTTTTTTTTAAAATAAATATGTTGGGCTTCGAAAAGAAAGACGCATTGGCTAGATATATGAAGGCCCAGAAGATTGTTTGAAGGGCAGCCGAAGGAAGAAATTTGTCAAGATTATGCATGATAGGGATTTAGAAGTTATTAACTCCAGGAAAAACGTGCGGGCAAGCGTTGTACAGGGCACTTTCTCAAGTTCTAAGTAAACTAACACATAGACCCGCCAGTTCAGTTAAAGTAATGTTCGCTGTTTTAATCGACTATATGACAATAAATGACGCCAACTCTCGAACAAGTCTGGGTCTCAACCTAAACAGCAGATAATTCTTTCCTCCTAATGACTTAACCCCCGTTGCGGCAGACGAAGCTGCTTACACAGTTTGATGTGCCGCTGAAGAAGCCAAAAAATGAGAGGATCTGGTTGGTCAGAGGCGCCGAAGTCCTAGCGATCAGATTAAAACAGGCTAAGTATGCACCGAATTGTAGGCAAGGCTTACAATTCGCTGCCCCAGCAGTGCTAGCGAAAAGAGCAGTTCTAACATACAAAATACAGACAACAATGTTTCATGTGTGGTGTGTTCTTGCAAGGCTGCATCACGTCCGCAAACACGCAGAGAGAGTGGTAATTTGGGCATACCATCACTGATCTTAAACTTCAATGGAATATCTTTCCTGTTAGCGTAGATCAAATGATTGTTTGAGAAACAAAACAAACCATACTGTTAAATATCTACAATGGGTGAGGAAACAATCTACAGCCAGAACAGCCAACGATTGGCGAGCCAGACAAAAATCCTGTTGACTTACTTCTGATGTTTTCACCAGCAGGGCTACCACATTACACATTGATACGCACAATGAGTAGATTATTGGCGCATACTTCAAGCACAAAAAATAAACAGCATTCTGTAGAAAAATGTTTTAAAGAAATTCCATCGGTTTTTTAAAGCGCGAAGCGACCTAAAAGCACCCTTGTATCGGCCAGTTGACTGTAATACAGAAACCATTACGCCCCCCCACTGGATCTAAAAGTAGTTTAAGAACTGGAAACGGATGCAAAATTCTCCATATGTGTTTTTTAAGCAGACTTCGAGTCGTTATTGTCTCCTTATGAAGGGCCAGCCCACAAAAAACTTCGCTACACAGTCTTACTGCGTAAATCAACAGATTGTTCTTTTGCTTCATGTTGTGCAGGTCGGTTGGCGCCCATTTCAGCACCAGAATTGTATAAAGGCCCAGATGCTGCAGAATACTTCTTAGAAGCATGCAGGAAAGTGCGTAATGAACTGTTCTAATAATCTAAAACTTATTCAGAAATCATAATGACGCCGAAGACCAACACAGGATAAATCAGCCAACATTGTTGGATTTGTGGTTTAGAACTAATGTCTATACAGTGAGGACGCATTCCGGACCGTAAGCGACCATGATACATTAGTGGAAAGTTCAAGGGCAGCACACAGTAAATGCAATCTTTCAACTAAAGTTTGAACCAAAGACATAGAAGAAGCTGCCTATCTTCTTTCACAACTTGCGAGGTTAGTCTCTCACCTATAATGCAAGCAGTAACCGACGCCTTTAGTGGTTTCATTGCATTGCACAGTCTCAGAAAAGTACATGTGTTTCACTTTAAAATAACATGTCCTTTTTATGGACTCTATGCAGCACATGATTGGCATCATTAGAGTCACTAGCTATGTTTAAAAATCCGGCCAATAATCGGTCTGACTATTTTGGACCAACTCTGTTAGACGGGTGTTTACCCTTATGAATACATGAACAGTTGGAAAGGTTTGATGAAGACACACTTCCTCTAAAGTTGCGTTTCTGTTCTAGTCTCAGATGGAAAGGAAATCAGTGACTCCGATTCCAGGCATGGCTCAAGATGCGTGGCAGAAAGAAGTTAGAGTGTAAAACAATGGGTCGACGATCATTGATTCATACTTGATGGCTGAGGTATGTTTGTTGGCGGGACCGTCTTTGAAAATTATAGGAAGACCTGCATGAAACATTACAGTTTGGATCCTGCGCATTATATTTCTGCGCCGGGGTGAGCTGGGCGCTTTCTTAACGTTTACTGGAGACAGATGATTTATTGTCTGCTTTGCCAATGATTCAGATGATTGAAAAACGGATTGCGTGGTGGGAATTTAGTCTGCGTCGCACCATTACTGTAAAGCAAACAACATACTTGGACGATTATGATCCCAGTAAAAGGTCTAACTATCTCATGGATTTAGATGCAACAATCTGTATGGTATGGGCAACTGGCGCAATCCGCCTCCATTACGCAACTTAAAATGTCACAGATATACGAATAATATTCAAAAGAGCATTAAAGTGGTTGGCGCAAGTTTGACGTCAACTCAACCGCGTGGATACATTTAGAAGTTCCTTCGATATCCTCAGGAACTCCATGACCTGCATAATGACTAATCCGTTAGCCGCGGAAGTCTAAATGATGGCAAAACAGAACCGCCTAAACTTGTGCCTAATCCGATGTTCGAGGCAAAAAAAATCTAGTCTGATATTACAGACTCTTCTGCAATTTTATTTAGACATTGGTTTTGGGGAAGTTGACAGCTGTTAATCGTTTAATTGCTTTTGATCAAGAACAGTTCATGAACAAAACCATACATAATGAAGTACACTGATCTCAGAATAAATCCACAGATGCTTCAGTAAAAGACTTTTGCAAGCTGATGAACCAACCGGTTGTTACGGAAAGACTATGGAGAATCCGCACAAGCGTACAGATGTTTTGATTGGTCACCAGAGAGTACATGCAATTAAGCTGACTTCTAAACCTAATTATCCGGGGACTTCAGAAGATTTCATGATCAGCTTTTTGGTTAATGATGAACAAAAAAGGAACAGTCAAATTGGATAAAATAAGCCCGTTTTTATGGGTTTACTGTTTTAGACTTATCAAAGCTTTTGAGTTTAGAATTTCTTGCCGCCTACTTTAAGCCCTCGAATCCTGATTCCAGAGTACTTTACACACGTACAGACAGTTTGTTATAGATATCCCTACTGAAGAATCTATAATACATGGAATTAGAAGGTAGCTACAGGGATGCGGGATGGTCGGACACATTTGATTATCCTAAAGTTCGCCTTTGCATTCAACCGTTAACAGGAAGGTTTTTTTAGGAAAGATGAGGAAATTATCTGGAAAGGTGATCAGGGAGTTTGTTGGGGTTAAGGTAAAAAATGTACAGTATTTCGGCCAGGCAGGAGGGAAATACTATCACAAAAAAGCAAAGGGAATATCTCGCAGTGTTGTGCAGTCGAGAATATCGCATGAAACTATAAGGACGCATTGTTCAATAAAACATCAGGACAACCGTAAAACTACGATCTAATCTACATGAGATCAAACACAGCGGTTGTAACAAAGAGTCAGTAGATCGACCAAACACAAAACGAGTATTTGTTAATCCAGAGTTTTCCATATGCAATCGGGCATTGGGAACAGATAATTATATATATCTTCTTATATTTTATTTCATTAATCATATCATAGTTTTCCTCAAAACTTTATCTAGAAGCTCAATCCTATCAATATCCAATTCAGACAAAATTTTTCTCATGTTTCTTGATGTTGCTTGATTATTTTATTTATCATTTCACGATAATTCTTTATCCCATACCTGAAATCAAATTTGGGATATTTTGGGCTGAGGTGATCTGGATGCATTGCCATGTGCCGGATGAAATCGCGCAAACCGTTGCTTAATAGCACAATTATATCTTTATGATTCCCGCATCAATTCAAGGTTTTTCATTAAATTCTTGTATCTTTTTGCGCTTCCTTTTGGGCTTCCATTTTAAGTCAAATATTTTACGTAAATCAGTTAAAGCGGAACAGTGTCTGGGGCTTTATTTGCGTTTTCCTTCACAACAGCTCTTTGAATGGCAGGGCTGGTTGTTTTGTGTGTCAGTTTCTCGTAAATTAACTCACGGGCGGGAGGATTATCTTACATTCTTTTTATTTCATAGGAGTCAACCACTCCAACTGGATCTGTTGCCTGAAAGCGAGTGTCCCCTTCTGCTTCTCCGGCAAATAAAGGTACCTTACTTTCAAACAAATGGTAATAAGTTTGCTGGATGAAGGACTCTCCTTCAAAACATTTATTGTTTGTTTTTTGATTGCTGTGCTGGTTTTAGACTGTTTAATTTAAATTCCTCCTTATTCATTGACACGTAGAACTGAGGGGCAGTTTTTAACCATTCTGTGTTTCGAGAATTGCTCAATCAGCTCTCTGTGATCTGGTGGAGGGAAAAGCCTTTCTGATAACTGTTTGTTAAAGTTTTCAACCAAAGCGAGTGTCTGTGAACTCCCGGAAGGCCTCTTTTAATCTGGTATAACTCTATGTTTAACAATATATTCACTCGGGCTTTAAATTCTATTCCCATCATCGGACTTGAAACATGCGAGGATAAGTTAACGGGCCTCGTTGAGTTATTCAGTTGTATAGCAACAGCAACAGCGGGACTCTTTTGTGTTAATGGTTCCCGCATTTTGTATCTTGATGCTACCGTCAATGACTGATAAGCGCGTACTTAACTCTTTTGCTCTAATCGTTATCATGGGGTAAAAATAGAATGATCCATTTGATGGGGCGTCGTTCGACATTGCGTTGACAAGTGTGGTCTTGTATTCGTTTAGGCGCCGCTGGAAAATAAATTGCCCAAATCGCTTCTTGTTTAGACAACCATTCCTTGCTGTTTGTTCATGACTCCAGCTGCTTGGCTTAGCTTTTTGATTGCTGTTATTCCCTTCCAAAATCCTTTGGGCGAAATATAGATTTTGATCCTTTTTTTTATTCAGCCAATATTCTGCGCAACAAAATACACCACGGTCATACCAAAGACAATAAACGCGATTCTTGGCATCTTTGATTTTTCTGATGGCTTGATAAAAGTCGCTGATTTTTGGTGGGGGCACTGTCTCGATTGGTTTGCCTGTTACAAGATTACTATGTTTTATCGCTTGATCAACATCTTTAACTGGGTAAGCTGCATTTAGCCTGTTTTTTTTTCAGTGTGTCGGGATAAAATCTACTGCTCAATTCTTGCTTTTCATAGTGATCTTGTGCTGCGGCAGTTTTGCTCATGCTTTGTTATGCCTTTTCTCTCGCCCCGTCATCCCGCAGTTTACTAAACGCGTTAATTACTTCCGCCCTAAAAAGCAAGCGCCATTAACCCACAGCGCCACCAATCTCCTTCGAGCGAAGCCATTTTTATAAATGTATTTTTAAATTTTACATATTAATAATGTCTGGAATTATTCCTTGCTTAACTAAAAAATCTTTCGTAGGCAAATGAAAGCTGTAATAATAGCAATCAGCTTTGCTGAGTCTTCCAAAGTCTAGTTTGCCAAAGAATCTGCCGGTTTTATTTATAACCGGCTTTTACATGCATTGTGTTATCCTACACTTAGCCCCCAATAACAGCAGAAGGTTCTACAAGGTTTGGTAACAGTTTTTTCGGTGCTCATTTTTAAAAAAATAAACTAATTATCATTATAAAAAAAACTGAAACTCGATGATCTACAACCACACGTTAGCCTAAACCTTCCTTGAATTATGAATGACCAAGTGATGACCAATGCTATTATGTCCAAAAAGGAAAGGCTGTATTCTTTGGCAGCCCGCCTGTGGAAAAACAAAACAGGTACTCGGGAAATGAATTTCAGCATGAACAGATTCAACAAATTGACGCCAACAATGACATTTTGAAGTATCACAACAGGTATGGAAGTGCGCATAGGATCAAGAATGGTAAAAGCGTCGGGCAAACGGTTCTTTGTTTGTACACTAAACTAGATAGTAGATTTGCGCCATTGCTTCTGAACAAGACTTTATGTATGATTTAACGCAGGATCCAGTTTTAACAAAGTCATTAGAGTCTCTAGGATGTGATCTGTATTACAGATTTGGAACATTATTGTCGCCAGTAGATCCAGGATTAATTACTTTTAATCATATAGATTTTGTTCCCTTCAAAATGACCGAGCCAGAAAATCAGCAGAATCAGAAAACACTGAATCAGGTGGAGAAAGTGACCAGTAAAAAGCCTCCTCATCCTGGGCGTGTTGAGCAGGAAAAAGATTAGCAGAGTGGAACAGACAAAAAATATAATGTTACAGAATATAACTCATAATGAAAACATAACACCGCCAACGCCAACAGTTGTTTCAATGCCAGCTATAAAAACGCCAGAACAAGAACAAGTTAATTCAAGGCCTACACCCAAAGTCTTCATGGAATATTGAACTTAAAACAGTTGTTCATTTTTGGCGCCTTGCTGCTGCTGGGGGCGGTTATTACGGTTATAAAATATATAAACAGCGCAGCAAAAACCAAAGCAGTCAAAACAATCTCCCACTAAATACAGAAGCCGAACAAAAAGCATGCCAAAACCGCCAACAACAAAAGATCATTTTGATCCATTTCAAATGCAATAATATTTTAAGAACTTAATTTAAAATTTTTTTGTTTTTTGATAAAAATAGATCATGGCGGATTATTATTTGTTTAAAATGATGGAGTCAATAAATAAAGACATGGAGTCTATAAAAGACATTTCCATAGACCAGAATTGTAATCAATGTGGTTGCTTACGATGTAAGAACTTCATTAAGATCTATGCTGACCGATCTCGCGCCAAGGACGCTGAGCAAGAATCCTCGACGATGACGCGTTTTTTGAGGCGTGTGTGTACTATATTAGACATCTACTATTTAAGATAAAAACATAGATTGTATTGTTTTTTTCTGATAATTATAAGATAACTTGAATAAGAACTTGGTTGTACTTAAGGATGACTTAATTAATCTTGAGGGACTTGAGTAGAACTTGAGATGACTTAGGAGACTTGAGTAAGAACTTAGAAGTGACTAGTAGAACTTGAGGAGACTTGAGTAAGAACTTAGGACAGTGACTTAGTAGAACTTAGAATACTTGAGTAAGAACTTAGAAGTACTTGAGTAAGAACTTAGAAGTGACTTGAGTAAGAACTTAGAAGTGACTTGAGTAAGAACTTAGAAGGACTGATGTGTGCATGGGGTTATTCTTTACTGCTAGCAGAAATGAATGCCCGCGATCCCCAGT